>OVAP01000341.1:548-39226 GCA_900406295.1 Aurinia saxatilis | reverse complement strand
ACCGTTAGAAATCATACAAAAAAAACTCAAAAATTCTTTTTGTGGGTTAATTTATTGTATTGCCTTGGCTTTGTTTTTAAAACCAATGTGGTACAAAAGGTAAAATTGTGGTTAGGAGTTCCACAATATAATATAACCCTTGTAAAATGTTGGAGGTTTTTTAATGATGGGTGATAAATTTATTGCTGTGGCAGATAAACAAATTTTAATCAGTCAAAATATTTTTGGGTTAGAGTTTTATAACTTGTAAACTTCACTAAACAGTCATATACTCAAAAAAAATCTTTTTGTTTTGTTGTTTCCGCATTCTTTTTCAACCAATAAATGACTTTTAAAAAAAACACATTCATATGTTTTTATAGTTACATTTACCATGTATTTAAATCCATAAAGTCAAACTTTGATCTAACCATTCCACAACCTTTTTCCGGCCCAAAGAAAAGACTAATTCTTTATACAGGTTTTGTACTTATACATTTGCTAAAAAGTCATGACAATTTTGTTTGTGATTTTTGTTGCCACTCATTCCACAATCTTTGTCCGGCCAAAAGAAAAACGGTGCTAAGCTTTGTAATCACCAAACAAAATTCTCAAAACCGACATTTTAGCAACGGTTATTCCTTCGTCCTCATCGCTCCTTAAAACTATCTTAAATTTTCACTTATTCTTTCTTTTTCTCTTCCGATGTCTCTAAAACATATATTTTAAATTTTGTTTTGATCTTTTATCATTATCACATTCTCTCAGATCTAGAACCAGAATATATTATACTCTAAAAGTCTCCTGAGTCCTGACAGTGCTCCATCATCTCTAAACGTCTCTTGAGTTCTGACAGTACTTACACCGCATCTCTATCCCCTAAACTTACACCTAAACTTACACCTAAACTTACACCCTATCTCGAAACCATCCCCTACAACTTACCCCTTAAGCCTATCTCGGTCCTCTAAACAATCCCAATTCCTAAACCATCTAATTCCATCTTTACATCTCTACTTCACTTAACTACATCTAACTTTATCTTCACGTCTCTTCACCTTTTATCTTTCCACACCGGAGCTTTTTAGTATTAGTTTGCACTTTTTACACTGATTTGGAACACCACTGATGCAAAAAAAGAGAAGTTTACAAGAAGAGAAATTGCAAAGACCACTTTTTGGCCCAAAACTAAAACATTTCAATTGAAAATCAAAACTAGACAACAAGCTTACCTTTTGTTGAAGTTCTGCTTCAAGAGTTTATAGTTTAGTTCTGTCTCTTGCGTTTTGTCTCCCCGAAATGAGCTAACCTACAAGGATTAAAAAAACACAATATTGTCACAAATCTCTCACATGACTTAATAATGCCAACTGCTCAAGATGATTATGCTAAATAAAATTAAAAACATAATGGAGAAAACAAAATCTAGTGACACATAAAATTTAAAACCTAGGAGGATTAAAAAAAGCACAATATTGTCACAAATCTCTCACATAACTTAAAAATGCCAATAATTACTAAAGGTGATTTTGCCAAAATACAAACACAATGGAGAAAAATCAAATCCTTACCATGCCTAAAATCAGAGTCTTTGAAATCCACCTCTGGTTGTTGTTTTTAATGCAAGAAAGTGTTAGACGACATAGAAACTTGTGTGACACTAACAATGCTTTAGTGTGAAGAAGATAACACTACTAAACCCATCCAAAAATGAGAAGAGAACAATGAAAAATGTTTAGAGAAATTTGAATGAGCCTTAGCTCTTTGATTATCTCTAAGACTAGTATAAAAAAATGAAGGAAGAAGATTTGATTATTGGGAGAAAGGATTTAGTTCAGGATTCATTTATATAGGCAATTTAGATTGCTTTTACAACGGCTATTTCTTTAAACGGCTCTATTTCTTACCGTTGTATGATTTGACTCTTCTGATTAATAAATAAACTATTAATTAACAAGTATTATTAAGTAACTTTGATCAAATCAAGAGTAAATGTGTTGACAAAGCCCATTTGCAGCTGAAACAACAATGGTTGGAAAGCTTACTTGTTGTTATTGGGCCAAAGAGACCCAAGAACACCATTACCTAATTATAATGTATGTACAATGAAAGTGTAACCATAATGCAGTTGATATATGTATACGTGTGCGCATTGTAATTTAGAGGAATCTTATTATAGCTTCAATTTTAACACTTTGTTATATCATTGAAGTTCCCCTCCACGAATTTAAGAAGTTAAAAATTAGTGAATTTAGAAAAGTGAAATGAAGAAACTAAAATCAATATAAACCTTTTAGTTGAACGGTAATGGTTCTTGTTATAGTTTTTCGTTTCTAAAATAACAAAAAACCCTCACCACAGATTCTCTAATAAGCTTTTTTAAGATTTTGTATTTCCTAAAATCTAGGTTAACAATAGATCGTTGTCTTTTAGTACCTATTTAAATTTTATTTTTTTCACATAACCAAAAACTTGTAAAGTTTAAAAACAACAAAATTTAGATCAGATATGGTTTCGTTTTCAGGCAAACAATTTTGTTTAGTCGTAGCTCTCTTTGCAATCTTATTGAAGCAATGTTCTTGTCATAAAAAAGACACCAGATGGAACATGGCCGCAATCACATGGTATGGTGACCGAGACGGTCCAGGCAGTACAGGTAATGATTAACTGATTGTTACAATATACACAAAAAGAATTTGAAAATATTTTGTTACATATTTTACATACCGTTCTTAAACACATATAGGAGGAGCTTGTGGATTTGGTGACGCAGTGGCAAAAGCACCATACAAATGTATGGTTTCATCTGGAGGACCTTCAATTTATCAAGATGGAAAGGGTTGCGGAACATGTTACAGGGTATTTAATTAACGTATAGACTTATATATAACATTGCAATGTACAATAACTATATGCTAATCATGTACATATGTTACAGATTAAATGTGATCATGTGCTTTGCACGAAAAAGCCGATCAAGGTGATGATATCAGACGAGTGTCCAGGCTGTAGGAAGAGCGCAGTCCATTTTGATCTTAGCGGTAAGGCCTTTGGTGCATTGGCCTTAAGTGGAAAGGCTGATGATTTTCGTAACCTTGGTCAACTAAACGTTACGTACAAACGGTACGTATTGTTGCTAACACGGTTTGTTAAGAACCGGTTCGGTTTGGTTTGAACATAATCATATTCCTAATCAAATATTATACGTGCAGTGCATGTTGCAAACACCCTAAGTTTAAGATAGCTATCCATATCGACTCTGGAGCAAATGCTTGGTACATGTCATTCGCGGTTAAGTATGCAAACGGTGATGGAAACTTCCTTTGCGTCGAGGTCCAACCTAAAGGCGAAAATTACTTCAAGATGGAAGAGATGAGATCCGCAGTTTGGAAATATAATTCTGGACGTGAACTTAAAGGTCCATTTAACGTCCGTCTTACCTCCGCGGTGACGAAGAAAGTGATCGTGGCTCAAGGAGTTATCCCAGAAAAATGGACTCCCGGTGCTATTTACCATTCTAAAGTTAACTTCGCAACTCCTATCAAACACATTCGCAAGAAGGCTCACAACGCTCACAAGCCTCACATCGCTCCCAAGGCTCACAACGCCCACAAACCTCACAGTCCTCACAAGCCTCATGGCGCCCACAAGGCTCACAGTGCTCATTCCAAACACAGTGCTCACAAGAAACGCAAATGATTTAAAAAAATAAAAGTTTTTTCATTCAAATAAATTGTAATGTTTGAAAGAAAATGGGGTCATAAAATTTGCAATGGATAGTAAAGTAGTTTGAAATTTGAAACTCCATTGATGTAATATTCTTATTTAGACTTGTAGTTGCTTGGTCCAAATTAAAAGCTCATGATTTTATAATAAACCGGTTTGGTTTAGCTTTCAATGAGGAATAAAGAGTCGTGCAGGTAATTCGATTTATTACCCATACTTGATCCGTTCCAAACAAATATTTGTCATTTGAAATATCAGCAAACTATCTGATATGATACCTATATTTGTCATAATCCATTAATTGGTATTTTGACCTGTTGTCTATATATGTCACAATTCATACTTGATATCTAAATCTTATCCCAAATTTTTTACTCTTCCTTTCCCAAATGTCAAATCTTTTAAAAAATTGAATTAGAATTGAAATTTTTGGCCTTTTGAATTTTTATATGTGGTGCTTATAAGTTATATAAAAATCTGAGTTTTGTAACAACTAACACATAATGAGTAATAACTAGTAAAATATGTTATTAACGGATAACAAGTATTTATTATAACGGGTAGCGAATAAAAAGTAACAGGTCAAGTAATGGAATAAGCATTCTATAATATTTTGATATTTGATAGGATGCACTGAGACGGTACGGGACAAAAAATAGAGATGGGAAACGGAAAAATCAAACTAGCCCACTAAATCTTAAGTTCCGCAGGAAACAATTCTTAAGTTCCACAGGAAACATCATCTGAACAGCAATCGTGATGAATGTTAAAGCTAAAAACCCTAGATTTGTTAATATATACACAAGTTTCATTATTTTTTCTCTTTTCTTTTTATCTTTTGTTATGTAAAAATATATTGGGGACATCTCTATACAACCCAAAACCTTTCTGAAAGGTTTAGAGATCTATATTCTCTCACAAAAAAAATTCACCATCTCCATTTTTTCCAAACGTTTAAGAGACAAAGTGTCCCGGACCGTATCAGTCTCCGAGACGTTTTGGAGATGCGGGACGCATGCTTATAGCAGTCCCCGAGTACCAAATTGATACTTGATCCGTATTTACAAGTAACAAAATTTGGTGACTAATTACCCGACTTGTCATGATGGGTGTATTGTTTTTTCAAACCGAGTACATGGCAATAGCGGGTACAAACCAGATAATGGATCAATATGTTGTTTTCCAACTTTGGGGAAGCAAAATGGTTTTCATGTGAACAAAGAGAGTACTACCTTGTCACAAGTTTGGTAAATGAAGATTTCTCAGTTATAAAAGTCATTTTGTTGTAATTGTAAATCACCTAACTATATGAAGATTTCTTAGCCTAATAGTGAAAAACGCGTTTTAGTAAGAAAATTTAGATATCAAAGGAAAATATACAATGTTATCTTCTTTTTTTATTATTGTTAAGAGAAAAAAAAAACTCTAAATTGGTAATGGATCTTGCAAAAATTATGGCATCTTGACTTGTTCTTCTTCCTAACACAACGGTACCATGTTCACATATTACATGTCTTGTTCTTGTGACTAATAAAGAAGATCCAAATTAAAAGGAAACAAAAAAAAAACAATCAGAAAATTAATCACACGTCGCATGTCGTGTTGATCTTTCATCATCATGATTCCATGTATGTATCTTAATTAACTTAATCCATCTGTTATAAAAAAAACAAAGAAATACTTTGAATCTGTTGTGAGTTAAGCTTAAGATACATAGGATCATACTTTAATACAGTTTTTTTAACTTTAAAGATGGTCAAAATCACCATTAAATTGCACCTGATTTTTATGTTTTCACTCATTGAAATTTGTTTCAAAAACTAATTTACTGCTTTGTGAGGTTAAACTTATAAACAACAACCGTCGTTTGAAGTAGTACTACGTGGCTGTCACGTACTGTAAAACTCACAGCAAAATGATGTTAACATTTTGGAACCATCGTTACAACAGCAAAGTTTTAAAATACCCAAAATACCCCTTAAAGAGTTTCACCTAAATTTTATTTTTAGATGATTTATTAAAGAAAAACCGAGCCTAGAAATAGACAAAACAGCTGTGTACATCTGCTATTTCGGGTGTAAAAAAAACAGAAAGAAAAAACATTTAACTATTTTTAAACAAAAAAACTTAAATAGAAGGGCAAATCGGGAAATAGATTAATGTTATTTGCAGAAACGGGCAAGGCTCGCATGTTACATTGTCGCCATCTTCAACTTCATGCATACGCTTTTATTAGATTTTTTTCCTTTTGTTTTTTCCAACTTTCCGTTTTCTCCAGATCAAAATTAATTTAGTTAAACAGTAAGAGATAAAGAGAGAGTTAAAACAAAAATTAATAAAAACAAATTTTTTAACTTATTTGAGCGTGTTGTGTACAAATATGAAGCTTATTGGTGGAGAAGAATGCTTGTAGATTCCACTTCTCTTTTTTAACTTTATTTTTCCTCTCTAGCTTCTTCTTCTTGCCTCTTGCTCTTCTCTGTTTTTGTTTTTTTGTTTTGTTCTTGAAGAATGGAGAGTTACAAGAAGAGATCTCACATGCTAAATCAAGATCAAGAAGAGGAGAAGCCGAGTCAACTAAGTTATGAAACTGAATCTGATGTTTCTTCTTCTGAATATGAAGAAGAAAGAAAAGGGTTCAGAGATGTGCTTCTTGAAGATGAGAATATTGTTAACTTGACTCGAAAAAGATCTAAGCGAACTCGGAAACTCGAGTCTTTCACAACCAGGAAGATGAAGATGATTGAGCCTGAGGTTGAGGTTGAAGAACCTGAGCATCAGCATAGCTCAGCTTCTGACACAACAACAGAAGAAGATCTAGCCTTTTGTCTTATGATGCTTTCAAGAGACAAATGGAAGAAGAAGAGCAAGAAGAGTTATTATCAAGAAGAAGAAGATGAGGTTGAAACAGAGGAATCAGAGGAAAGTTACAAGATGATGATGATCAAGAAAGGGAGATACAAGTGTGAGACTTGTGGGAAAGTGTTTAAATCATATCAAGCATTAGGTGGACATAGAGCAAGTCACAAGAAGAACAAAGTTTGTAGTAATAATAATAATGTAGTTGTTGTTCCTGCTTCTGCTTCTGCTTCTGCTGCTGCTGAGAAGAAGAGAATCCATCAATGTCCGATTTGTTTTAGAGTTTTTGCATCGGGACAAGCACTTGGTGGTCACAAAAGATCTCATGGGATTGGTAATAATAATACTAATACATCATATCATCGAGTGGAGTCAGTGAAACAAAGGATGATAGATCTTAATCTTCCTGCACCAAATGAAGATCAAGAAGAAGTCTCTATGGTGTTTCAATGAAAAAAGGTAACAGACTTTGCGTGATTCGAGTCCTTCCAAATTTTCCTAAAGTTGAATCTTTTTTTTTCTTTATTAAAAGCTTTTTATTATATTTTTTGAGGTCGAGATAATAAACTTAATGTTATTATAATTAAAAAGCAAAAAATAGAGGCTACTTTTACATGTTCTAACGCCAAGTCTTGTTTAGTATTGGCCTCACGTCGTGTTGGCCTAACCATAAGAACATTCAAATAAGCTTTACTAGTTAATGTTGAGATAAAGTATGGACTTTTAATGTTTGTGTTGAATCATAATTTTTGGCTCTTCGTTGCTGAAAGCTACTTCTACTACTATTGGTGCATGCCCACTTGACTTATCATCTCCTTTTTTTCTCCTTTGTGTTTGAGTTAGTCAAGCCTCTTAAAAGATAGAATCATTTTCAAGGTACATAGATATTTATAAGTCTAGCAGTAAAGAAGACGTTTCGATTGCAAAAGTCTTTAGTTTCAACTTCCAACTTAAACTTTTACCCAAACCATATAATGTCATAGAGTTATGTTTGTGTAGTGAAGAAATTCAGTTTTTTTTGTTGTACTAGAACAAATATGAATCAGAACTTCGTATATTTGAGTATCTTATTATTTATGAATTTACCGCGTAGCGTCATCCATTTTAGGATATGAAGTTGTGATTCAGATGAATCCGAGTAGAAATTCAGATGATACAAGGATATGAAGTTAGATGCTTAGGTTGAGTTCATTTTTGTAATGATCCATCAAATCATTTTGTTTTAGTTTAGTTAAAATGATATAAAAGACTTGGTAGATTTGAGTTTGGTCTACCACAAATGTAGAATTATTCTTCGAGTATACTTTATTCGTTACTTATGACTTGAAGCAAAAACCCACTAACTTTCACCACCCAATAGAATCCAACACAATGTGACTGATCAAAGTGGTTGTAACCAGGTAGTTGCAAGCTTGACTAATCTCAAAGATCAGACACAATGAATTTGGTGAGACTAATTACTTGGGGATTTGGTGAGATTAGTCTCCTTAAACCATTCCATCTGAAATGTTATTTTCCATATCTTGGAGGTATTATTAGTAGTAACGAAGTAGTAAATGGAAAATAACTTTTTATTAAATGCATATTTTTTCTGTCTAAATTTGTGAGCCCATTTTGATGCCAGCCGTTGGTACAAAGATCCTGAGACTGACACTAAAACCTTCACTAATATTCGCCTATGAAAAGAATAAAGCAAAAAAGCAAACCCAAATATTCAATAAATAAAAAAACATAAAACTATTTAAAAGTTGAACTAGTTTGGTGACTTTGTGGTCTACTCAACTTATAGCTTACTTCACAGTTTTGATTGCTACTGATTGGACAAGCACTTTTTGCTTATGCTTAGGGAAGACTAATCCGGGTTAAAACGACCGGTGAATAAGATTGATGATAGCATAGCTTTTTTGAAAGTTTTAGATTTTCTTTAGCAATATATTTTTATGAATTACAATGATTTTTTTTTTTTTTTTTTGCTTTTTTAGCAAGGATTGTGATTTAGAATATGTAGATACAATACATGATCTCCGTATATAAAAATTTATTTTTTTAATAAATCTTGTATTTCACAAAGATAGTTAAGTTTTCTATTCAGTTTTTATTGATTACTATGAAAAACTGTTCATTTCATAAAGAAATAGTCAAATGTCAGTGATTTGGAGTTATATAAAATGATTTAGTGTTAAATGATAATATAGTTTTATGAATTATCATGATTTTATTTTGATTGTTTTAGAAAGGATATGCTTTAGAATTTGTGGATACAAACATAAACTATATAGTAAAAAACTAACATAACTTTTTTATCAATAACATTTGCGAAGTTCCAGTACATTTCCGCAAACATAATGTAAGATTGGAAAGCAAATGTCTTGACCGTCATACATAATATATTTTAATATATATAGGAAGTAATTATAGAAAGTTTGATCTTAAAGATGGACTAAATGTCTTTTATTTAATATTTTATTATCTTTATAGTAATTGATTAATGCTTAAGAAAAACAAAACTAAGTGAGACAAATTACATTGGGTGTGGTTAAAAACAGAGAAGCACTGAGAAAAGATGTTTGGTTGGGCGTGATTAAAGTGAATCTCTGACTCAGTGCACCAGCTTGAGTTTCAAGTCTTCTTCATTTAATTTTCTTCTCTAGTTAATGATTTGAGATATTTTGTTTAAAAGAAAAAACTCCAATACTAATGACTAAAGTTTTGTGTTTCATGTAGTGACTTCCATGTATAAGCCAAAAGCTTAACTGGTCAACTGATTTAGAAAATAGCTTTCAAGAATATTAACATAGTAACTTAAAAACAAAACATTAACCGCATTGACTTGAGATTTATTAGTCTATAACGTGTTCATGCTTTTAATATATGGCCAATCATGTATATAAAGAGTAATAGCTGAGATATTTGGTCTACAATATTTCACAAGTTCAAGTTCACACACGAATCAAACCGCATTAAACGGAAATCATCAAAATAGGCCAACATAACATTGTTGATCAATCATCAACTTGTTCTTCGTATCATACTTTCAAATACTAGTTGCTAAATTGTAAATTCTCTTCTTTTAAATCTTTGTTAAAGTTGGATCCAATATGCAAATCAAACCATCACTCCTGTATAAAAAATTCCAATGGTATATTCTTTATTTGCTATAGAATCTGAGTAGATGTATCACTAGTTTTTATTGGTAAGAAAAAAAGTTTTTAAATAAAATTGATCTATTCGTCATCACTGGAGTAAATACAACCAATCAAATTCAAAAATATTGATAAATCAAAGCATTTGAACCAAACTTGCTCATCATATTTAGACTTTATAACAAAATTCATATGAATATGGGTAAGTGGAGGTTGTGAACATGTGAATTTATGTTTTCAACTTCACATTTATGATACAATAGTTTATAAGTGTTTTCATTATTGACTATTGTTTGTTTTTGATTTATTAAAATAAAAATAAGACAAGAAGAAATCAAAAGTGTTTGATAAAAATAAAGCTAATGTGACAATGCAATCCATATGATTTTTCCGGATAAAACCATCAGTAGACAAACAAATCATATAAAAAATAAGGATGAATCTGATAATAATAATGGTAAATCTGATGAGTTTGAGATACCAACAACCAATTCCACAGTTTTGAATCTTGATATATGTGATTAATTAAAATAAAATAAAACTTGTGATATTTTAGAGACGCGTTGTTACTAGATCATGTCTACATTAAAACATAGAAACGAGTATACAAAATTATTGGAATATTTGTATCGTCATTTATCCTTGAAACTATTGTTATAAGTGAAACTTTGATATATCTTTTATTATGCGTGCGTCTCTTATGACTAAACTTGCAAATGACTACTAGTTCATCGCGCCAACCGCCATTTTTTCATGTCTGCAAAAATTGCGATAACTAATTTTTTTTTTTTGGGTCAACATAACTAATTTTTTTTATTTTCTTTTTATTAATGCCTAACATTCTATTTAAGTTTTAAAAGTGTTATATAACCGTTTTGGTAGATGTCATTAACTAAAATAAAATAAAATAAAGCTTCTGCCTTTTCATTTATTTATTTTTGTTTTTATTAATGTTGAAAAATCTGTACTGGGCTTAAAACCAATATGGGCCGTGGCAGTAGGAAAAATCAATTGGGCCGTCGGCTAATCTAATTCCACACATTATCATCTCTGCATCCAGACAAAACACATGTACTTACGTCACTCCATGTCCGAAAATTTGCTCTTCTCGCCTGAAAGATCTACGGCGGTGTAATTACCGGTTTTCAATTCGACGGTGAGTCTCTGTTTTGATTATCGATTACTTACTCTTTAATCCGATTCCCGTGTGTCTTGATTTTGATTTTTTATTCTGTAATCTGGGTTTCTAGATCAGACAGTTCTAATGAAAAAAAGAACCAAATTGATGTGTTTATCTTATTCGAAAACTGTTAGTGATATAACTGTTTTGTCTTTATTTGATTTTTTATAGTTGATTATATTTCAGTGTTTGTTATAATTTTGTTGTGTGTTTTTTGTGTTAGGCATAGATAGTTGAAGTGTATTGGAGACTTCAATGGTGAGTCAAGGAATGGTATCTATTACGAAGTCTCTATGCACTATGGTTCCTCGAAGAGTCTGTCTACGGAATCCTAAGATGATGCAGAACGCAAAAACCGGAACATTTCATTTCGGTTTGAGGAAGTTTAGTGTCTTATGCACAAAGCTGTCTCAATGGGAACCATTTCATGCTACTACTGAAGAAGCTGGTGGTATAGTATTGGAGAAAACCGCGAGTGTGTTTGATTCTATTGTTTCCGAGACTGCAGAGGAAGAGAAAGTAGTGGATTCAGTGCAAGAAGGGGTTCAGTCTCAAACTCAGGTTTTTAAGTGGCCGATATGGCTTTTGGGTCCATCTGTCTTGCTCACAAGTGGTATGGCTCCTACTTTATGGCTTCCGTTGTCATCGGTTTTCCTCGGTTCGAATGTTGTTAGTCTGCTTTCGTTGATCGGTCTAGACTGCATTTTCAATCTCGGAGCAACTCTTTTCCTCTTGATGGCTGATTCTTGCGCCCGTCCCAAGGACCCATCGGAACCTTGCAATAGCAAACCGCCGTTTAGCTACAAGTTCTGGAATATTTTTGCGCTCTTAACCGGGTTTCTTGTCCCGATGCTACTTCTCTTCGGATCACAATCTGGCCTAGTCGCTTCTCTCAAACCCGAGCTTCCTTTCCTCTCAACTGCTGTTCTTCTCTACCCGTACTTCATTCTCCTTGCTATTCAGACATTAACAGAGATCCTCACGTGGCATTGGCAATCACCGGTCTGGCTTGTCACACCAGTTGTCTACGAGGCTTACCGAATCTTGCAACTGATGAGAGGATTGACATTAAGCGCAGAGGTAAATGCACCGGTTTGGGTGGTTCATATGCTCCGCGGGCTTGTCTCTTGGTGGGTATTGATCTTGGGGATGCAGCTCATGAGAGTTGCTTGGTTTGCTGGTTTTATATCTAGAACAAAAAGCCACCAACCACAATCTGTTGCCTCTTAAGTAAAGATACAGATAGATATATTTCTTCTACTCTTTACTTTACTGTATAGTAAAAACATATTCTAGTATACTCTGTTCTTTAGTTAAGTGTTTGTTGTTTCCTTCCAAGTCATACCTTTAATCAGTACGACCTAAACAATACTTTAAGTTGTAGTGACTAGGGACATCGGAAAGTATAGTAGTAGACCACTTGACCTGACCCCAAATCGCCACTTTACTAACATACAAGTCGATCATTGCACATTTGTGCTCGTATATCTTCGTATCCCTCTTCCCTTAGTCCTCCAAAAATGTAAATCTTGTCGCCAACTAGTCCTATCGGATGAGGAACCGGTGGCCACAAGTAGATATCGGGACCCGAGGTGAGAGCAGCAGAGTATGGCGTAGGCAGAAAAGGGAACGGACCATGATTTTTAGCGAGAGTGAACCAATGAATAAGTTACAGAATAATGAACATATTCTTCAAAGCAAACGTAGATATAATCTTCAAAGTACTGTATATTAATTCTTTGTGATCCATATTCTAAACTCCTCTCTTCTTCAGTTAGGTACTGTATATGTAATCTTCAAACATTGATTTATGATCGATTCATAAACATCTCAAGTCAACCACAATTTATTTTTTTTTAAAACTCATAATAATAATTAAAAACCAAAGTCTGAAAATAACACAAAATAAAACGTAACACCCAACTAAGTAAACGAAAAAAAAAAAACTAGTAAGTTTCATACTACCTCATGACTATTAACTTCCCAAGACAACTTTAGGGTTCCTTTAACAACGAGACATCGTTCATCATTGAAACCAACTAGATCAACCTTGCGGTTCTTAGCAACGAACTTGTCACGGCTTGTACCTTTAGGCAACTGAATCTTGGCTCGACCAATCACAACAGTTCCATTAGATGTTTCAGGATCTTGAACCTGGAACTCTTGTGACTGGCCGTATCTTCTAACTCTAAGCAATTCTACGTAAAGATATCTTGCATGAAACTCTAGAGGAATCTCTAGTGTTTGATATTTAAAATTCCAAAACTCACCTACATAAACACAGCTTCCTCTTTCTGTTTCGTATTGATGTTCTGCGTCTGTCCATGCCATGACTCTATAGAAGTAATTTGGACCCTCGTAACGTTGCGCAAGGATTTGATCATCGATTATGGTGGCTCGAATTTTCTTCACGGTTAGCTCTCTTCTCTCTTCCTGAATATTTGGTCTTTTACCTTCACTAATCCTTGATCTTCGTTCTTGGTANCGGTTAGCTCTCTTCTCTCTTCCTGAATATTTGGTCTTTTACCTTCACTAATCCTTGATCTTCGTTCTTGGTATGCTTTTTGCTCGGAATCGAACTCTCTTTTCTCTTCATGATGAGTTGGTGTTTTTCCTTCAGGGAGCTCTAATATTCGTTTCTTGTTTGCTTTTTGCTCGGAATCGAACTCTCTTTTCTCTTCATGATGAGTTGGTGTTTTTCCTTCAGGAAGCTCTAATCTTCGTTTCTTGTTTGCCTTTTGCTCGGAATCAAACTCTCTTTTCTCTTCATGAATTGGTCTTTTTCCTTTACCACGAAGCTTTAATCTTCGTACTGTCTGCGCAAAGCTGAACATCACGATTAGCTTTACGATTTTGCTCAATTAGGGTTAATTGAAGTATATAGTTTGGCATATTTTTTACCTTTTCTTGATAATGTAGAACGAGGACATTTTTTTCCATTTTTATCTTGTTTTGAAAAGGATATATATATTATTGTTATTCAAGCCACAAATAAATAAGGCAGTAGTTACATTTTTATTAGTAATTATTTAAGTCCAAAACATAAATAATTACTAATTAGGGAGAATATTTCTCATCACGATTAGCTTTAAGTGTTGCTCCCTTATACCACCTCCATTGGTGATACCCTTAGAATGTCTTTAATAGAGTTATTTAATAAAATATATATAAAATTAAAAAAATTAGAACAAGTAGAAAATTTACACATGGTTTGTGATGTCTTTAGGTGTAATTAAGATGTCTTCAATATCTATAGAAAGACATCTTCCTTGTCTCTCTCCTCATAGATATCTTTAAAATTCATTAAAAAAATCATAAAAATACTCATTAAAATGTCCGTTGGAAATGCTCTTAAAATTCTGTTAAAAATTTAAATATATATAACTTTTTTTTTTTTGATCATCTGATTTTATTATTAATGTAAAGAAATGTATGATATTGTCTGAATACGTAAAATTCAATGGAGATAACAACTCCAAACTTAAAGGAAGAAAAATATGGTTAAGAATCATAACTCTTAAGTAAAGAGTATTTAGATGCTGTTAACCGCTTCGTGTTGTATACGATCACAAAGCCAAGAAGANTAAGTAAAGAGTATTTAGATGCTGTTAACCGCTTCGTGTTGTATACGATCATGAAGCCAAGAAGAACCCCCTAGCGCTAAGTAAGATTGAAAACGCCCATCTCTTGTCACACTTCGAGCAATGTCACGAGCAATAGAATTTGATCTCGGAGCCACATACTGAAATATCACGCTGTCAAAAGAGTCAACCAGAAGTTGAATACGATGAATAAGAACTCTATACTTTGGCCAAAGATGTGGCGCCAGTATAGCTTCCATTGCTGCCCTACAATCAGAGGCTAAGATCACTGAAGTGACATGTATATCACGTAAGCTGTTCAAAACCCAAATCACACATAAAAGCTCTGCAATAATACGATTTGAGGCTTTCACAAAAGCATCTCGTGCGTGAAACATAACCCTTCCTCTATGATCTCTAAGAATCCAAGCCCCTCCAACATGAAGTGATTCGTTTCTCCAATTCGCGTGCATATTGCATTTAACATACTCAACCGACGGTGAAATATATATAACTTAGCTTGGCATATATTTTTTTACTTTGGGGATAATAAAGAACTAGACAATTTTTTTCCTTTTTATTTTGTTTTAAATAAATACTATATGCGTTTGTTTTGTGGACTTATCTTTTGATGGGTGAAAATCAGCAATCTTTCTAGCCAGAAATACTATTAACATTTCTAGACTATTAACCTAAAACGGGTAAACATTCTTATTAGCCAGAAATACTATTAATCTTTCTTGTTTTTTTTAAATGTATAAGGGTCACACCAATCACGAGTTTTTCTCCATTACTCGTGTATGTCGTTGTAATGCCCTTAGGAATTAGGGTTTTGAAAAAGGTTACAGTAGTATTTTTGGCTAAGATATATGCATATGCTTTGTGGACTTGTCTCTTGGTGGGTGAAAATCAAAATCAGCAACCACAATCTGTGCTCGTATATCTTAGTAACTCTCTTCCCTTGGTCATCCAAAAATGTAAATCTTATCGCCAACTAGTCCTATCGGATGAGAAAGCGATGGCCACAAGTAGATATCGGGACCCAAAGTGAGAGCAGCAGAGTATGGCGTAGGCAGAGAAGGGAACGAGATCAAGACCAAACCATGATTTTCTAGTGAGAGTGAACCTATGATAAATTACATAAAAATGAACATATTCTTCAAAGCTGACTTAGATGTAAATGTAATCTTCAAAGCACTAGCTGTATATTAATTCTTTGTGTTGTTAATTCGTTTCCTAGACTCCTCTCTTCTTCAGTTAGGTATGTGTTGTTAATTCCTATTGAACTAAACATAATGAATATTTACGAGTGATTTATAAACATCTCAAGTCAACCGCAACTTATATAAAAAAAAAAAAAAACTCTTGATGATTAAAAACTAAAGTCTAAAAAATAACACAAAATAAAACGTAACACCCAACTAATTAAACAAAGAAAAAAAAATCCTAGAATTATGAATTTCATACTACCACATAAGTATTAACTTCCCAAGACAACTTTAGGGTTCCTTTAACAACGAGACATCGTTCATCGTTGAAACCAACTAGATCAACCTCACGGTTCTCAGCAACGAACTTGTCACGGCTTGTCCCTTTAGGCAACCGAATCTTAGCCCGACCAATCACAACAGTTCCATTGGATGTTCCAGGATCTTGCTCCTGGAACAACTCTTGTGACTGAATTTTTTTTGTCCTAACTCTAAGCAATTCTACGTAGAGATAACGTTCATGAAACTCTAGCTCAATATTAATCTGCTGATCAAACTTCCAAGACCCACCTTTGTAAACACAGCTTCCTCTATCTGTTTGGTATCGAGCTTCTGGTGTGGTCCATGCCTTAACTCTGTAGAAGTAGTTTGTACCCTCGTAACGTTGCGAAACGATCTGATCATCGATTATGCTGGCTCGAATGTTCACCGCGGTTAACTCTCTTCTCTCTTCGTGAGTAATTGGTCTCTTACCTTTACTAATCTTTGATCTTCGTTTTTGGAATGCTTTTTGCTCGGAATTAAACTCTCTTCTTTTCTCTTCATGAAGCTTTAATCTTCGTTTTTGGTTTTTGTTTTTGTTTAATCTCTGCACTAAGTCGAGCATCTTTGAGATTTTGCCTCTCTTAGGGTTTGCTAAATTTGTGAAGTATATAGCTTGGGATAATGTAGAACGAAAACAATCTGTTTCCTTTTTGTATTTTGTTATAAAGAGGATATATATATATATATAAACATCTGATATTATCTTTGTTTAGAAAACAAATTTGTTTCGTGTATATATCTGATATTTAGAAAACAATTTGTTATATATATTTGAAAAACATCTGATATTATTAGATAATCGCATATATATACATAAAAAAATAAATATATATAGGATTGCTATTTAAACATAAAAAAATAAGTCAGCAGTTACATCTTTTTAATTTTCTGTCGTGAGTTATTATTATCGCCATTTAAAGTTAAATACAAATCATAAAGTAACAGAAAAAACCATAGAAAATCTAACCAGCCCAAACAAATACCTTGGAGCCCATAAGTGAACCTAACCCGAGAGGGAACCCTAACACCAAAAGATTACTATTGAGAACATTGAAAATTTCTAACACATGGTAAACAAGATATGATGAGTCATTGATATGACAACAAATTTGTATTACTTGTCTGCTCTGCTTTTTAATTAGACCATCATTATACTACTACTAGTTAAATCTTCTTTGTTTGTTTGTATTCTGAGTTCGAAGTAAATGAGGCTGCCAAAAAGAGAGGTAATAGCAAATTTGAGTATAGGACCTCTCGCTCTGTAACAATTTTTGTGTTTTGTTTTGATTTTTTGCTTTAACTCTTTAGCAATTGCCATTCCAATGTAGAGTTGCCGGATATGCACAAAACTGCTCTTAGAGTGGTGAGAATTTGCTCTTTCTCAAATCATTCTAGTACTACCATTGCTTCGTTTGCTTACATTCAACTTTTTTTGTGAAACAGTTAAAACTCAAAAGTGGTGAGCTTGCAGCATTTCAGGATAGGGACAGGTGAGCTCTCGCCAAGACAAGGAAATAGTGCTGTGCAATGGTGTTTGTGCATTTTTCTATTACCCATGTTTAAGTTTGTTTATCCACTATTTGCCTTGTAAGCTACTACATTCAAGAAAAAACAAATTAAATTAGTAAATTAACTCCATAACAATAATTATCGTCTAGATTATTTATAAGTAATCATAAATGTCCAAATTCGCCTTAACCGTCTAAAAATCTAGACACAACACTATGTACCGGTTTAAGAATATCTCGGTAAAAAAAAAAAAGAATTAATGGAATTCTTCGTAGATAATTTTAAAAAAAATCAATCCATCTTCAAAACCTTGCATTATTTCAGATATTCATAATATAATAATATATATATATATAATTATATGTGAAGAAATCCATCTAAAAGACTCCAATGAAGTTGCTCACACCATTTGTCAACGCATAGGTTCTCTTAGTGGGTATTGATCTTGTGGATGCAACTGATCATAATTAAGAGCTATACTTGGGTATTTGCATATCTAAAACAAAAAGTCACCAACCACAATATGGTGCTTCAAAGTAAAGACATCTAGAAGTTTCTTCCATTTGGCTTTTAAGTCATGTCAGAACAAAAATAAATCAATCAGTAACTCTTTATTGTATATATATAGCTTTGGTGAGTTGGTGACAATAATAAAAACATATTCTTTATTAGTTAGGTGTATGATTTCATAAACATCTCAATCTTAAAAAAAAAAAAAAAAAACATTTCAATCTTTTAATATTTTGATCTCTTAATTGATATACATGGAAAACTTTTCCTTTCATATATTCTTTAGAAGGCTATTATTATCTGCAATAAAAGTTAAATAAAATCATTATTACTCTTAACAAAAACCAGTGGTTTAGGTGATTAACCCCACATGGTTTACACTGGTCAAAATCAAAGAATGATACAATCTAATGGAAAAGACGAATTTACCCTTGGACAATGAACAAAGACAAATAGCGAAAAATGGCTCTCTCTTCTTCTTCATTGAATCTCTCTTCTCTCGATCTCAGATTCTCGATCGGCGACTGATCTCTCTCTCTCTCTACCGGAGAAGACGTCGTCGTTTTGATCTCCGGCCTGCGACGATGAGTAACAGCGAGCTTCTCTCTATCGAGCCTCTCGATCTTCAATTCCCTTGTAAGCCTGTCTTCTCTTATCGTCAGTTTCGCAATAATCTCTAGATCCAGATGTTACAGTGTTTGATTCGATTTCGTTGATTTTGTGTAGTTGAATTGAAGAAGCAGATCTCATGCTCTCTTTACTTGACCAACAAGACGGACAATAATGTCGCCTTCAAGGTGATGATGATGATGATTATACGAATTTTTTGTGGGAATTTGTGGAAATGGTTTGTGTGATTGTTTGATTGTTGATTTTTTTAGGTTAAGACGACGAATCCGAAAAAGTATTGTGTTAGGCCTAATACTGGAATTGTTCTTCCTAGGTCCACTTGTGAAGTTCTTGGTATGTTGAAGAATTTGATTGAATTTTCCATTAATGGTTCTTGGATTTAGGAGTTTTTGATTGATATTGTTTTGTGTTTTAGTGACTATGCAAGCTCAAAAAGAAGCTCCATCTGATATGATATGTAAGGATAAGTTTCTGCTTCAAGGTGTTATTGCTACTCCCGGTGTTTCGGCTAAGGAAGTTACTCCCGAGATGGTACTTAGCGATTTTTTTCGATTGTTTTTGGTAACGTGAGAGTTTGTTTTTTTGTTTTTCTTAACGGAGTTGTGATGGAATGGAACATTGCAGTTTAGCAAAGAGGCTGGGCATTTGGTTGAGGAGACTAAGCTGAAAGTTACGTATGTTGCTCCACCGCGACCGCCTTCACCGNGCTAAGGAAGTTACTCCCGAGATGGTACTTAGCGATTTTTTTCGATTGTTTTGGGTTTGATTTGGTGTTGAGAGTTTGATGGAATGGAAACCTTGCAGTTTAGCAAAGAGGCTGGGCATTTAGTTGAGGAGACTAAGCTGAAAGTTACGTATGTTGCTCCACCGCGACCGCCTTCACCGGTTCATGAAGGATCGGAAGAAGGTTCTTCACCGAGGGCTTCTGTTTCGGAGAACGGAAATGCTTCTGATTTCTCTGTAAGTTTATCCTCCAGAGCTTTATGTAATGTTTTTTGTTTACTTGTTGTAGATTTTCATGAGTTGTTTTTTAATTTTAGTTCCAGAAATTTAGCGCGGACAAGGCTGAACCTCAAGAAAACTCAGCTGAGGTATGTTGGCAATTATTATTCTGACCTTTTGTTTAGTGCCCTTTGCATTTGCTCTGTTTAAAAGATTTTCTCCATTAGTTACAACTTTGGGAGCTTACTTTATTGAAAAAGTGGCTTTAACAGCTGAATTAAGTAGGTCGGGAATCTTTCTTTATGTTGTTAATTTAATAACTTAAAAGTTTCATTACATTTTTGGAAACCTGCCGTGTGTTCAAGCTGTCCATTAGTTATTTATCTTTTTGTGCACCAAATCCACTATAGCTGAATCTTTGTGTGATTTCAGGCAAGGGCTCTCATCACGAAGCTAACCGAGGAAAAACAGTCCGCCATTCAAATGAACAACAAGCTTCAAAGAGAATTGGTAAAGAACTTTCATTGAAATCCCCTTTATTCTTATCTCAGAATATGCTGGGTCTTTTTAAGTAAAGAGATGGCTAGTTTGGTGATTAGCAATTAGAACAAATGTTTGCATTGTAATTCATAGATTTTTAGAAGGAATACCTGAATATACCATTAGTACAGGCCAATCTAACTCTGTTATAATCCGACGTATAAGTTGTGCATCTTTCGCCATCATTTCGCCATCATTTCGCCACAAAATTGCCAGTTGGATCATACTTTAAATGGACCATACCATTAAGCAAAACCAGTTTTGTGTCCACAACTTTCGTNACTCTGTTATAATCCGACGTATAAGTTAAGCATCTTTCGCCATCATTTAGCATCTGAAGTCCCACAAAATTGCCAGTTGGATCATACTTTTAAGAGTAAATGGACCATACCATTAAGCAAAACCCACAACTTTCATTCAAAATCTCGAGTTTGTGTTCTAACAAAGATTTGGTTGGATATGCAGGATATGTTGAGGCGTGAAAGCAAGAAGAGCCAAAGCGGCATCCCTTTCACATACGTGCTTCTGATCGGACTAATCGGTCTAATTTTGGGATACATAATGAAGAGGACATAACCACAACCACACCCACCTTGAGTTTATCATCATCACCTCACGGCCACGAAGCAAAGATTGGAAAAAAAAAAATGACATTTAACTCATTTTCAGTCATCGGACATATTATCTTTTCTCTTTTCTGTATTGTTGACAGTTTCACCTAAAATTAGGTGTCTTAGGAGATTTGTGTTCCCGTAGTAAAAGTTTCATAACTCAGTTTGCTTCTTAACTTTTCATTTCTTTTTTCTGTAATCCAGTGACTTTTTTTCTCCTCTAATTCATCTCGTTCTGTTTTTGTTTCGCCAATTCACNGTTCTCTTTTTGTTTCGCCAATTCATAACATATCACACGAGATAGATAAAATTTAGACAAGACAGAGCCAAGTTTTGAGTATTAAAGTTCTGAAAGACTCTATCCGACAAGGAGGGTTTGTTTTGTTTGTTATCCACACACGCGCGCGTGTGAAGCTCAGATTCCTCTGCCGTCGTCGTACCACCACCACCACTTCCACTTCTCTCTACTCGCCGATTAGATTCACCGAATCACAATCTCTCCTTTCTCCATGATTCGGGTTTCATAAAGTCTCTTCCTTTGAACCTTTTTTATTCGATTTTGGGATTACAATGGCGCCTTTTGTTGAAGTCTGTAGGTATAAACCTACACCACTCTCATTAAGCTCTCTCTGTTCATGCCCTTGTCGTTTATCTCCAAGAAAATCTCCAGTTCTTCCGCATTTCTCTCAAAACTCTTCGAATTTGAGTCTCTTTGATTCCAAAACATCGTCTTGTTATGGAGTTTCTGTTAACCGGCGTGTTCTCACTGCTGTTGCTAGAGTTGAATCGAATCAGATTGGTGATGAGGGCAACTTAAAGGAGGTAACTTTATGTTTTTTGAATCATTTCAAGTTTACAGTCTCTGTTGTGTACTTGAATAGCTTAGGAGAGAATCAGAAGAACTAAGTTGATTACGAGATAGGCAATTTTAGCTTTAGTTGTAAGTTTCTTTGATGGTATTAGCTTTGTAATACTTAAATTGGTTATACGAGCTCAAGATTTTACCGGAATTTCCATGAAGAGTTGTCCTTGTCTTGTCATGTCTTTTAGGAACAAGGCATAGATGAAGAATTGCAAAATGTGGAGGAAGATTTGAGTATAGATCAACAGAAGGAGAAATCCAAAAGCCAGTTTAAGAAAAGAGTAGTTTTTGGTCTAGGCATCGGTTTGTCTGTAGGAGGTGTTGTATTAGCTGGAGGATGGGTTTTCACGGCAGCTTTAGCAGCTGCGGTTCTTTTAAGTGCTCGAGAGTATTTTGAGTTAGTGAGAAGTAAAGGAATTGCTCAAGGAATGACACCTCCTCCGCGATATCTGTCTAGAGTCTGCTCGGTTATATGTGCTCTTATGCCCATACTTACATTGTGAGTACTTTCAGTTAGTAAACACCTTAAAGCTTGTGATTCTTTTCTTATTCTGATTAAAGGTTTGATCATTTTTCTTATGAATGTTGGTTTTAGGTATTTTGGTCATATAGATATCTCGGTGACATCAGCGGCATTTGTTGTTGCAATGGCATTGTTGTTACAAAGAGGAAACCCGCGTTTTTCTCAGCTGAGTAGTACTATGTTTGGGCTGTTTTATTGTGGATATCTTCCTTGTTTCTGGGTTAAGCTACGTTGTGGTCTAACTTCTCCTGTTCTAAACGCTGGCAAGTACTCGATTATTGTTATCCTTATTAGCTTTGATTCGTAAAGTAATTTAAGACTAAGTCTTCTGAGCAGTTTAATTGCGTATAGGAATTGGAAGAAGCTGGCCTGTTCTCCTCGGTGGCCAAGCACATTGGACAGTTGGACTTGTTGCAATATTGATTTCGTTTTGCGGTATAATTGCCTCAGACACATTTGCTTTTCTCGGTGGCAAGGTATGTCTCCGATTTAAAACATCTTTACGTTATCTTTCCATATTCTGGTTGTTTGATTATGATTATTGAAAGTTTTCAGACTTTCTTATAGATAGTTTGTTTAGGCTTTTGTAGATTTGATAGATATTTTTGCATTGTTAGTATAGTCAATTGCATTTAGTCTCGCAATAGCTTCCACGGTTCTGAACTTAATCAACCAAACTTGCAGGCATTTGGTAAGACTCCTCTGATTAGCATTAGTCCAAAGAAGACATGGGAAGGAGCTCTTGCAGGACTTGTTGGCTGTATTACCATTACCGTTTTACTCTCCAAATCTTTGTCCTGGCCTCAGCCTCTTGTCAGGTAAGCTAAATCCGATCGAATTCCTTAGCTCATTCATATCGATTAGTGTTATGTTCTGAATGGTTCTTTTTACAGCACAATAGCCTTTGGGGTTCTTAACTTCTTTGGATCAGTCTTTGGTGACTTAACCGAGTCCATGATCAAACGAGATGCGGGCGTCAAAGACTCCGGCTCACTCATTCCTGGACACGGTAATTACCCGTAAACCAGACAGGTTTTGAGTCTAGCATTGCCCTCTCTAACCGATTCCTTTGTAAATGCAGGTGGAATATTGGATAGAGTTGATAGCTATGTTTTCACTGGTGCATTAGCCTACTCGTTCGTAAGACTTCATGGAGTTTGATGCTATTTTGAATCTTAAGAAACCCATTATAGCTTCAAGTAAACTTACAAAGCCGGTGAGAGATTTCCCCCCTCCACGTGAATGGAACTCAAAATAGGCTCTAAAGTCTAAAGCAATGTTGGTGATGAGCTTCCGGTTTGTTGTATGAACTGGTATACAGTTTTTACTTCAATTTGAATTCCGGTTTGTAATGTGAATTCTCGGGGGGTTTGGTTTGCCTGACCGGTTGATTTTTAGAGATTCATTTTCAATTACCACTTAAACTAAGTGGCTGGTTAATATACGAGTAAAGTGACAATATTTTGAGTCTGTGATACATCTAAGTCAATGATACTTGTATCCATTAAGTGAAAAATATTCGACAAATCTAATTGATTTTATATGATTCAACATATAGAACTTGATTTGATCAAATGTGGTAACTAGTTAGATAGATATTTCATATTTGTTCCATTTAGACCATGAAGACTTTTAAAAACAAATAGGCTTTCCAGAAGAAAAAAACCTTTTAAGTGTTAATGAATGCGTTGTTCCCAAGCAGACTTTTTGTTATAAATAAGATAGAGAAATCTGAATGAAAAGGAGGCTATAAATAAATAATCAAAAATCAATGATAAACAAAAGAGGTCGTAAATTAAGAAATGATTGGGAAGAGGAAAGACATTGGGTTGATTTTGTTATCGATTACAATAAAGAATGTTCACTTTCACTATTTCACTGCAGAATCTTAACACTTAATCAAGCAGCTAATTATAATTTATTAACCTAAACCGTCCAGATTAATTAACTATCAAGAGATAATAAAGCCAGCAATGGTCTAGGGACCATGTAATTTTCATACATAAAACTCGTATTACACAATCTTTACAACATTAAATGTCTTGACACTATTTTAATCCAAACATTTAGGGGCTGTTATAGGTAATTAGATTAGTAGAGAGTTTATGAATTTAAAGAGTTCGAGAGATTTGTATAGAGTTGTAGAGAATTTTAAAAATTGGGAGATTTATAAAAATTTTAGTGATAAAAGTTCTAAGAATCTCATGTGTAGTAACGAGATTTTCATAATTATGTTTAATGAGTAAAATTATGAAGAATCTATATCTCAATAACCATGGATTTTAATAGAATTGTGAAATCCATAATAACAATTTTTTTGAATAACGGAGAATTTCATTAAAAATTAAAGAATCCATCAATTAATAATAATTTTTTTTAATTAAAAATTCAACAATCCATCTCTCAATAACAATAACAATAAAAAATTAAAAAGATTTTGAAAATCCATCTTCCGATAGTTTTTCTGAGATCCATTGGACTAAAAAATAGGCTGAACTTTCTCCTTTAGTTTGGCAACTTTTGAGAGTCTAAAGACTAACAAAAGGATATTACATATCATTTTGATTGGTAAAGATCACAATCAAAGACTAACAACAGATTAAAACATGATTATAACCCAAATTAAAAAAAAAGCACAAAAGACCAGATGTTCTTCAACTTCCTCTTGAACATTTCCAAGCTGAGACAGCAACAAGTTCTTTCCTCTGCCAACACAAGACAAGTGAAGATTGTCTCTTCTCCAAATGAAATCCTCTCATAGGACTCCTCTGCATCAAACACTCAGCTTGTATCTCTGTCATCTGACTCAAATTAACCGGAAGAAACCCACATTGTCCAAACAAGCTTCTCCATGGCTGCGATCTCTCCATCCAGCGATTCTTCAACAGTTTCTCTACTGACGGTTGCACATAAAACCTCTCAATACTCAAACCAACTTCTTGATTAATCCCATTCGCTGATTCAAGCGACTCAACCAAAGAAGTATAATACTGAAGCGCATTGATCACACCATTAGGAAACGGCACATCGTTATTCCGATCACAGCTTCTATCCGAGCAAACAACAACATTCGGCGAAATCCGTTTCAAGAACCGGAGAATCAATGGCCAATAACCGGAGACAACAGAACTAGTCGGAAGATTCACAGCGACTGCTTCATGCCCCAAATCCAACCAAGAACTAGGATTCATCCGAGTCTCCATATTCAAAAACTCGATTCCAAACGTCACTCCAACCTCTCCAGCGAAACTTATAAGATTCTGCTCAGTAAACCTAGCCTGGAACTGATCGAAAACAGTCGAAGAACTAACAAAAGCTGTAATCTTTAACGACACCGAAGATCTCTTCCTCCTCGAACCGAGTTCTTGAATCAAAGAAGACCACTGAGTACCCAAACCAATATCGAAATCAACAATGTGGACATTATCAAACCCTTCTAAAGACTCAAGAATCGTTTGGTTGGCTGTGAAGTTAACGAACGGAACAAACGGTGACGTTTCGGAGAAGGCTTTATAAGCTGCGATACTAAGAACTAGAGTCTGTGGAGGAGAAGGAGACGAGGAGGAGCCTTGAAGTAGAGCTTGAAGAGCTTGTGTTACATATAAAGCCGCTCGTTGAAATGGAGGGTTCTGATTGTTTTGGTTTTGGCTAAGGTTATGATTGAGCCGCGCCAATATCGATTGCGCGAGAACGAGATTGCTGTTATCTCCGGTTCTGGTCACTTCCGCCGCCGCATTGAATAGCTGCTCGGTGATTACCGTCCATGGGTCCTGACCCGGATCCGAACCGGGTTGACCCGAATGAAACCGTTTTGACGGAGGAGGTAAACGAGGATCCGACCCGAGTGAGAGATGACCCGGGTTTGGGTTCGGAGAGATCCACTGACCCGAATCCGACCCGGCTGAGAAATGACCGGAATTTGGGTTCGGAGAGATCCATTGAGAACCGGGTTGACCCGAATTGAGTCGTTTTGAGGGAGGAGATAACGGAGGATCCGACCCGACTGAGAAATGACCCGGATTTGGACTCGTCGGAATCTGCAGAGAAACGGGTTGACCCGAATTGAGTCGCTTTGAAGGAGGAGAATCTGGGTTCGTTAAAGTCTGAAGCTTTCTCTCTTCTTCTTCTTCAGCTTCGAGAAAAGGGAACTTATAGCCATACAACGGATTAGGTTGATCAAAAAACGGGTCGGATAAATCCATAAACCCAGAAGAATCCGGATCCAGTATATCATCATCACCGGACATGAATAACTTAAGAATACTCTCTTCTTGTCCATCAAGAAGATCTTCGAAACCCAATTTGTCGCCATCGCCGCCGGAGATAGCACCGCCTCCGCCGCCGCCGCCGATGGGACCACCACAACCACCGTGAGAGGAAGACAGTGTGGTTGTTGAAGGACTACGAACAGAGTCTAGAACAGAGGTTGGCTCAACAAAACACACATCTTTTCCTTGTCCTCTTGTTGTTGTTGTTGTTCCATTCGACCAGGTTTTGTAATGAGAAGAAGAAGATGAATCTCCTTTAAATTGCATGACCAAAGACACAATGAAAAAAATGAAAACCCTAGATCTCAGAAGCTTGAAATTGAAACTGGCGCCCACATTTTGTTTTGTAATAACAACATCACAAAGTGATGATCTTCTTCATCAATGTCTCTCTCTGTGGAAAAAAAGAGGTTTTGTTTTTTGCTGTGTCTCTCTGTGTGTGTGTGGTGCCTTGTGTCTGTAGATTTACTTATCTACACATCTGTATCAAAGACCTACTCTTTATACACTGCGCGTGACTCTTACTCTCTTTAGAGACACTAGTACAGGCTAGTACATTACTGTCTTCTGCCTTCAAAATTTATGTTATCTTTGCCATATGTAAACTTTGAATTCAGCCAAACCAAAAGAAAAAAAGAACTTTGAATTACCATTATTGTGTTTAATTTCTCGTTGAATAGTTAAATTTCAAACCATATAAGATTAGAAAGTCCAAATCAAACTGTTGAATACACTACTCTAACTAAATTAATCACCAACTTATAACAATCCGCGACATGAATATTCATATATTGTGTATAACCAATTAATAACAAACCGCGATATGAATATCAGTACATTGTATATAACCAACCGCGAGATAAAGCATAAGTCGCAAGATGAATCATAACACTCTTACTTTCTTTAGAGACCTTAATACATTAGTGTCTTTGACTTCAAAAGTTTTTTCAACAAGAAACCACATCTTGCCATATTTAAACTTTGAATTTAGACAAGCCCAATTTTTTTTTTTTAATAACCATTATTGTTTTAAGTAGAAACCATTTAAGATTAAAAGTCCAAATCAAACTACTGAATCATTACATTAATTTCTAACTATGTTAATAAATTTTACCAACTTATAACAAACCGCGAAATAAACATCAATAAATCTAACCAATGTATAACAAACCGCGATATAAATATCAACAAATTAACCAACTTAAAACAAGGCGCGAAATGAAACATAACCCGCGATATGAATATCAAATTAACCAACTTAAAACAAGGCGCGAAATGAAACATAATCCGTGAAATGAATATCAATAAATCTAACCAATTTATAACGAACCGCTACATGAATATAAAAAATTAACCAACTTAAAACAAGGCGGGAAATGAATCATAACCCGCAAAATATAAAAAATATTTTAAATAATTTCAATTATATTTACTAATTTAAAGTCCATAAAACTTTGAATTACCATTTTTTATTTAAATTTCCCACTGAATATTGAAACACAATCGTATGTCTTATATTCAAGTAATATTTAAAATAACTCAATTACAATTACTAATTTTATTCGATTGAATTGTATAGCAATCATATTTGACTAAATAGTTAATCCGGATATGAGCCTAGAGAGATGAATGATTTCTCTTGAACCCCCATTTTGTTGAGCTCCATTTGGCTAAAAATTATTTTGTTACTGTTCATGCAAAAAAATTTGGCTACTGCTTCCTGCAGTGTTAAAAAAAAACAAAATTGCATAATGTTTTTTATCGTCTTCTCATTTTTCGTCTATTTTGTAACATATTCTCCAACATTTCTTTTTTTAATTTAAGCAGTTATGAAAGGTATATTTTATAACAATGTATATCTATGCTTATTTTATAGATTAATTTTAATAAGAAAAAAAGATCCCCAATTTCTCAGATCGGGTCATGTACTCTAGGGAAAAATGAATGAATTTTAAAAACTATACAGAACACCAAAAGATATGTCAGTTATTAGTTAATTGTGGTGTAACTCAATGGTCTATAAGTATTGTATAGGCGCGTTGAAAGAGAAAATATCATTGATCTGATTCTGAAACACACTGACACTGTATATAAAAAAATAATCATAAACGTATACCAAGGTTGCAGAGCAAAAAGTGAACTTTGACGCAGATGGTTCATTGTCTAACACTGTTTTTCCAATAACTACCCCTGGATTTAAGAAGACACTTAGCTTGATACATGGGTAATACAGTCAATTCGTGTAAAACAACTATTGTTTGCAACATGTGGCCCTGATGACTAGTTTTGAAGACTTGGATCTGATGGTTGAGATTGCATACCATGGAACAAGAATCGACTGGCTCTAGATTGTGTTTTCTCTTCTTACCTATGTTTCTTAATTAATAGATTACATAAATCTTGACTATAAAATCCAACGTTGTAGACTTTGCAAACATAACTAATAGCTTTTCACTGTTTAAATCAAATAAAACGTGTTACTTTGTTTATCTCAACTGCTACTATGATGTAATTTTTGTATGTCACTTATGAGTGACTACAATTGTGTGTACATTCTGGGATTTGAAAGGGTCAAAACCATTAAAAAATTAGAAATTTGTTAACAGACTTAAAATACATTGTCAACAACAAAAAAAAAACTTAAAAATACATATTCCGTCAAACGGTTTAATAATATCCGAAGAAACAAAATTTATATAATACATATTATAACTTAATAGTCCGAGCATTGCGTGCTAAACTATTCATCATTGAATTTAATATTTTGATCTTCGAAATCAATTAGATGAAATTATAAGGATTCAATTTTATGCGACATATGTTATACGAAAGATATAGAAAAAAATGTTTTCAGTAAATTAGCAAATTCGTCAAATGGATTGAAAAAGCTGGCTAATCACCTTAAAATATTTAAATGGTAAGAAAAAAATTAGAAAATTCGTCAAATAGATTTTAAAAAGCTTGCTAATCAACTTAAAATACCTAAGTGGTAAGAAAAACAAATAAGAGAGGTGTAGGTTGTGTAGCTGGATTTTCCAAGACAAGGTTGGAAGATTTGCTGGTTGATGCATGAATAAAAGGGAGACATTGCTTATGTGATTATCCTATAAAAGCTAACACTAGATTTCTGTCCTTAATTCTCTAACCAAAAGAATATAAAATTCTAAAATTAGATTATTTGGAGACTGTAATAATGAGAGACATGTTTTTTTTCCCAAGACAAACAAGAAAACTGCATGTGAGTTTCCACCACCTTTGTAATGTGTCTATCAACATGTATTGTATTAAACTAATTTTTTTCTCTTTTGTGTGTATTTAATATATAGTTAGATGATGGGCTAGAGGAGGGACACATCGACCGTGTGTTACCTGCATTACTTACCTGTGATTTGGTTGCACCAGACAAATAATTAGTTTGGTTAGTGTGATATAAGAGGTAAACTAAATAAGTAAGTAAAGTATACTTTTGTGACTAATGTAGTTACACAATATATTGTGTAACATTCCAACGTCAAAGTTATGAAATAGTTTCATGCATAGGGTTTGATCGCGAATCCAACTTACTGCACATAAAGCTATCTTCATCTTTGTCGATAATGTTCTTCCTTCCAGGCTTCCACTGATATAACAACACATTTGGGTAATCAGTTGTCTTATGAATTTGATATAAATTCAAATACTAGGCTTCTTAATTCCTATAGAAATTCAATTAATGTGATGTTCTTGCTCTTAGTGTATATATAGTCATTTTTTCTCGTATTGCTTGTGAAAAATTTTATGTGACATTAATCCAAACAACTTTTTAGTGGAGTTTTGGTTTTGTATTATTTGGGTTCGCTTGAAATGGTTTTGTACTTCATCTTGGAAATTGGAGTTAGATCTCAAAATGATATAGTTATATTAATACCATATTGCTTAAAAACAGCATGTTCTTTTATCACGATATAAAATATATATATACATCAACGACACTAATTGGTGACCACTATAGAAACAAAATGAATGAAAGTGAACAAAAATTTGATAAATGAGAGTTTGGGGGAATTGTAAAAGAAAATTTTGTTATTTTGTTTTGGGAGGGGAATGAGAGTTTGAGGGAATTGTAAAAGTGGTTTTTTTTTGTGGTTTTTCCAATTTGATTGATAATATTTTTGTTTTGTAGTTCTCCAGTAAAAAAAAAATATAAAAAATTCTTTACAAACAAATTGTGTTGTTTTTCTTTTCCTTTTTGGTAGTCACCATTTTGGAGCCATATATACATATGTATAAACTATATATTTGAACACTGAATTCTATAAGTGATGTTAAAATATTTTGAATTTAGATAATTATCCATAATGAGTAATTAGGAAATAAAAAAAACTTTGTTGAAACAAAAAAAGTATGAACCAAATTCAATATTTCTCTTTGTTTTTTTTCTTTTTGGTGATTACCATTTAGAGCCATATACACAACTGTATAAACCATATCTCCGAACATGATTTCTATAAGTGATATTAAAATATTTTAAATTGAAATAATGTTCCATAACGAGTAATTACGAAATGAAAAAAACTTTGTTGGAAAAAAGGTTGGTAGCTAATTGTTAAGAAAGAAAAACTTTACCCTTTCTAGTCGTTATATATATAGGGGCAATATCTAACCATGCTTAGTGCACAAATGATGTTCCACCTGAACACTTGAACTTGTACATGATGAATACCAAGGGTAGAGCCTCTCATTGAACGGTCTCTGCCTTCTCAACTCTTCACAAGCGAGACACTTGTTAAGCTAACAGTGGGGACATATCCATCTCCTAAAGGGCATGATGATGTGTTTCTAGAAATTCCTTCATATGTGTCACTTCCTTCTCTCAAGATTCTCTTCTTCGATGCAATTTTCTTTGAACACCAATTTTTCACCGAGGTGCTTCTTGCTGGTTGTCCGGTGCTCGAGGAGTTAACAATGCATCGAAATGACATAGCGGTCCCTTTCAACATTATAAGTCCTAGTGTTAAGAGACTATCACTTGACTACACCTCTTCTTGGAAAATTGGTTATGGCCATCTGTCACCTGACCTTCCAAATCTTGTGTACCTCGACTACTCTGGTTTTGCCATGACTCAGTATCTACAAGCTAATTTGGATTCCCTAGTCGAAGCTAAGCTGGATCTTCACTCATTAGAATACAATAGGCCGGAATTAACGACACTCATTGCCGGGATAAGTAATGTTGAGATCCTCCATATGTCTCGCAACTCTGTTTATGTAAGTAACTTCTTGTTATATTAATTCAGTCATTGAAGTATCTTTATTGAGGTTCAACAATCTGGTTAGTTTATCTCTTGGGAGTAAGACTAAACAAGGTTGGAAATTGCTTGCATATCTCCTTAACCAGTCTCCAAAGCTTGAAATTCTTAATGTCCAGGTAAATTCAATACACAAAACCTATGAACCTATACTAACTGTAGTGGTTGATCTCATTCATGTGCATAACATCTTTATGTTTTTCTTCAGGATCTGAATGGTTATACATGCGATATATCTATGCCTAGGAACAAACTGAAGGTGTTGAATATTCTTGGCTACCTAGGAACTGCAGAAGAGTCCAAAAAATTGAAGAGTTTTTTACGAAAATATGAATGCCTTGAACGGGTTCAAGTGGGTATTACCCAAGAGGATGATGGCAGAGTATTGCAAAGCAAAAGGGATCTCATTATGCTTCTTGGAGTTTCTCTTCCATCCAAGTGCGAGTTCAAAGTCGAACTCGCATAAGTCATCTAGTTTTATTCACATTTTGCTATGTTAACTTCCATAAGATCAGAGTCGGAACTCGCATAAATCATCTAGTTTTATTCATATTTTGCTATGTAAACTTCTGTATAATCAGAGTCGGCCCTGATATTTAAGCAAAACAAAAATAAATAACAGTTGATTAACAGTAATGTTGAGACTTTGAAAAATCATTAATTTATGGAGTTATTAATTAATGAAAAAATAATATTTTGTTATATTTTATATTTTATGTTGAGATTTATTAATTTATAGAGTTATTTTATATTTTATGGTCTTTTGAGAATTTTTTTTTTTTAGATAAACTTTTACCATAAAGTTCATACTTTTAAAATAAAAAACTAGTTTAATTTTGTATATTTTGTTGTCTACATATTATCTTATTATACATCATATCAATAATCTTGGTTATAATAAAATGAAAGTTCATATTGTACTTGACTCTTTATATAAATGATTCCTACTAAATTTAGAAATTATAAGAACGGCGGTTACAATTTTTTGTAATAATGAAGTTGAAACTTGAAAACATATAACAAAACCTTTGAAAGAAATGTAGATCTTCAAGTCTAATCAAAATGTTGGAAAAAAAAACACCCTAGTACCATGTCAACAAAGAGTTCCATGTCGTCTATTTTGTCTTCTGTGAATATATTTTTAGCTAAACAGAAATTTGAATGGTGTCAAACGTACTGTGATGATCTAATAGTGTTAACGTCGTATTGTTGAAGAAATCTGAATCGGTTTAGATCTAAAGGGTTTAAGGTTTGTTTAGGACATAAATAATTTACAATTACATCCTATTCACTTCTTTCTAATTGTATTTTTGAAAAGCAGTACACAAAATATTATTTTTGAAATTATTTCTTAAAATTGTATATGTTAAACCATTTTGATTAGTGTTGTTTTACATTTCTAATGTGGTCAATTTCTTTATATCAAATCCACGGTTTTTAACCTAATCAACTCCACAATCTTTTCCTCTATAGTAATTTTTCTCTGACTTGATTTCGTCGAATATACTCTGTTATCTCCTACTGAATTTTATAATGGATTTTACGGCCATTTTATAATACTCTGTTATATTTACTTTCTAATTTTCCTGATATGTGTACTATACATGGTAGATTTTTTTTCTTAGAAGTTTTATCTCTACTAATATATCTCACACGTTTTATATCTATTAGTCGCTTTTGGTAAATCTCCGCTCATATATACTCGCCGCCCACCTTGCTTTTGTTTACAAATATATGCTTGTTGGCTCGAGTATTTTTTGTTAAGCTTCATGGGCTTCCAACTAAAAGTCAATTGACGATTAGTGGAGCTTATATATTACTAATGATCCCTTCCAACTTCTGATGTGGATATAATCCCTAATACGCCCTCTCGAGATGATGATTCTTTGACCATTAATCTCAGTATGTTCGGGCAATAATCGATGGACCGATTTGGGTCAGATCGATGATGGATCGGGTTGGATAGTGTGGATCGGTTATGTCCGTTTGAGCTTAATGAGCTCTGATACCATGTTAAGTTTCATGGACTTCCAACTAAAAGCCAATTGAAGATTAGTGGAGAGATCCAATCTACTTATATATTACCAATGATCCCTTCCAACTTCCGATGTGGGATATAATCCCTAATACTTTTAATAAATTGTCTCTATGAATACTAAAAAGTTGGACACTAGCCCGAGAGATGGAATCAGCTTGCTACCTGACGAGGTTCTTGGTGAAATCTTGTCCTTACTTCCGAAAAAACAAGCTGCTTCAACATCTTTTTTTTCCAAGAAGTGGAGGAACGTGTTTAGATTAATGCATTATTTCGATTTCAATGTATATGTTTCGATATACCCCAAAAACGTTAAACCAGAGAGGGGTGAGAGCTTAAGTAAGTTCTTGAAACAAACACAAAATGATGATTCTCATTCTCCCTTCAAGAAGTTCTCTTTAAAACGTGAAATTAAATATGACATCGAGATGGCTTATGTTAGCAGCTGGAACTTAAGGATACTATGGTGTTTTGGAAGTGGACTTAAGGATACATCCTTGCGTCCAACGTTCTCTACCTTCTCAGCTCTTCACAAGCAAGACACTTGTTAAGCTAACATTAGGAACATATCGATATTCTGGAGAGTTTGTTCATATGTGGTCCTAGAGATTTTTCATCTCTCAAGATTCTCTTCGTCGATACGATTTTCTTTATAAATAGAGAGCTGAGCGATGTGCTTCTTGTTGATTGTCCGGTGCTCGAGGAGTTAACAATCTTTCACAATGATGATTTAGTCCCTCACACCATTATAAGTCCTAGCGTCAAGAGACTATTACTTGACTATACCTCCTCTTCTAGAAAATCTGATTTCGCCTTGATGAGTGACCATATGTCACTTGACCTCCCAAATCTTATGTACCTCGACTACTCTGGTTTTGCCATGGTTCAGTATCTACAAGTTAATTTGGATACTCATTCATTATAAGACAATGACGAAGATGAGCTGGATTTTTATTCATTGGAAGACAATGAGCCGTATATAACCAAACTCATTGCCGGGATAAGTAATGTCGAGATTCTCCATATGTCACACGAATCTGTTTATGTAAAATACCTCTTGCCATATTCTTTTTTTTTTCTTTCGTTTTGAAGAGCTTGGACATGGACATTTCTTGAAGTGTGCTTGTGTGTTTCAGGTGATTTCTCTTTGTATTAAACAGAGACTAACTCTACCGATGTTCACCAATCTTGTTAATTTATCTTTTGGGAGTAAGAATAGACGAGGTTGGAAAGTGCTTGCATATCTCCTTAACCAATCTCCAAAGCTTGAAACTCTAATCATCCAGGTATATTCAATAAGCAAAACCAATGAACTTACACAAACTTAATGGTTGATCATCCATGTGGATAACATCTTATTCTTTGATATTTTTTAATTTTTAGGATATGAATGGTTACACTTTGGATATCTACGTGCCTCCGAACAAAGTGAAGGCATTGCATGTTCTTGGCTATCGAGGAAATGCTGAAGAATCCAAACAACTGAAGAGTTTTCTTGGGAAATTTAAATGCCTTGAACTGGTTCAAGTGGATGTTACCCAAGAAGATGATGACAGAACATTGCAAACCAAAAGGGATCAACTAATGATGCTTCTTGGCGTTTCTCTTCCATCCAAGTGCGAGTTCAAAGTCGCATAAGTCGTCCATCACTACATATTGAACTAGAAGATTTTAGAGATTATATTTTTTGATTTGTGAGACAGCTACTTGTATTTCAGATTTCAGATGTATCTTAGGAACAACTATAGCAGCATGATTAAACAAAATATATAAAAACTATAGTAGTATGTTGTCTTAAATCGTAACAAAAATATGGTGATAATGAAGATAGATAATATAGAGATCATTTTGACATAGTTAGAGATCATACAAAAAAAGTCAAAAATCTTGTAAGTCGGTGGATTAATACACACAAAAGTTGTGTATTTTTCCAAAATTACCAAACAATATCAGTGTCTTACTATTTTTGCCACGGTTAGAGATCATACAAAAAAAAAAGAGTTGAAATATCCTTTAATACACATGAAAGTTGAAGAATTTTCCAAAATTACAATGATATTAATACATTACTATTTTGGACAATGCTAGGGATCACAAAAAAATAATATATATATATATATATCTTAAATTTAATAGGTTAATACACACCGAAGAGATCATACAAAAAAAATTGAAATGTTCTTAAATTCGGTGGGTTAATACACACAAAATTTGAGTATTTTGGTCACATTTTAATTAGGTGTCGTGTCCATAATTAATCACTAAAAGATTAAAATCGTATTAGTTAAAAAAATTAAATCAATATAATCGAGTTTCTTAGTCTAACATTATAGTATATGATAGTCGAACCCGATTGGATTAAACCTCTTGAAGCTATTGGTTTTGTTGTTGAGGTATCAATATGGACTTATTGGTTATGTTGTTGAGGTATCAAACTATCAATATGGACTTATGGTGATCCCGATTGGATTAAACCTCTTGAAGCTATAGTCAAATTCATACAATACTGCTAACTGGACTGGGCTTTATATTTTGAACTATGGGCCTTAGTCTATACAAAACAACTAAAATAACCTTATTTGCCAAAATTCAAGTTTCCTAAAATCACGTGGTTTAATCACTATTGGTTTTATATTAGCTTACGTGGCACTCGATAATTTGTCAAATTCACGGTAATCTAAAATCTAAAGGAAAAGGAAAATAAATCTTTTATATATATACAAGTCTTTGCCTATAATCCTTATTTACGATCATTAGTCGAAATTTTGAGATCACTCAAATCATCAAATCAAAGCTCTTAAACCTAATCAACTTTCTATAATCTCTGTAAGTTTCTCTGAATTTTGATTTCCTTAAACATAGTCTGGTTCGATTTCTTCTGAAATTTAGAGAGATTTTAGTTGAAATTTTTTTTTAGGGTTTTGTGTTTGGGAATTTTGGTGAATAATCGTGTAGTGATTCTCTGAGTTTTTCTGTGATATTCAGGAATAGTGATGGACAAAAGCATTAGCTTCAAGGAGGAACATGATTTCGGTAAAAACCTTTTTTTCACTGATTCGATTTGTGAAGTTTTAGGATTGAAAACAGTAAAATTCTGATTCTTATTGATGATGATGATGATGATGATGATTATGATATGCAGAAAAGAGACAAGCTGAGGCTTTAAGGATCAGAGAGAAGTATCCAGACAGAGTTCCGGTAACTAAAGCTAACATCTTTTTGAGATTTTTGGTTCTGTTTTCCGAGTTTTGTCTTTGTGTCTGAAACTGTACATAGATTTTGTTTTGTTTTGTTCTGTTTCTTAGTAGGAACGTGTACACAATCTGTTTTCGAGTTTTGTCCTTGTGTCTGAAAATTGTTCCTGTTCTGTTTTGTTCTGTTTCCTAGTTTAGTATCTCATAGTAACATACACAATCTGTAATTGTTTTGGACAAACACTATGATTAGATCTCTTATTGTATTATTGTGTTTTTTTTTTTGTAATAGGTGATTGTGGAGAGGGCAGAGAAAAGTGATATTCCAGACATTGACAAGAAGAAGTAATGATTCTCTCTTTAGTTTCTTTATATCTGATACATTCTTCTGATTCTTACCATTGGAAACACTTTTTTGCTTACTCTTGGGTTGGATTGGATATTTGTAGATACCTTGTCCCAGCGGATCTTACGGTTGGTCAGTTTGTGTATGTGATTCGTAAGAGAATCCAACTTGGCTCAGAGAAAGCTATCTTCATCTTTGTTAACAATGTTCTTCCTCCCACTGGTACTTAGTCTTACTTAAGACCCTTTAATGTTCTTATCTTGTTGGTTCTGTTTTTGTATTGAATTGTGTAACTTGATTACAGGAGCGTTGATGTTTAGCCTCTATGAAGACAAGAAAGAAGAGGATGGATTCTTATACATTACTTACAGTGGAGAGAACACATTTGGATCGTCGTCAATGGAGCTTTGATCAAATCTTGGATTGGTTCATGGTGTGATGATATGATGATGATGTTGTTGTTCTTTTATTTCATAAGCAATGTTGATATTTCAAGTTTTCTCTTCTTAGTTCTGAAAATTGCTTAGCCTAAGGATATGAAAAATTGCAAACAAAAGTTTTTAATTCAGTTTTTGGTTTCTTCTATAATTCCGGTTTAGTTCACGGTTGTTATTGGGCTTAGATTGGTAATAAGCCCGATTGGAAGCCGACATGGCGTTAAACGACAAATCACATGGGGAAGTGACACGTGTCGGGTTGAGCGGCAAAGACGGCTTCGGGTTGCGGTTAGGGCACGAGCTTTAGCGAACAACATAAGAACAGAGCGGTCATGGTCCACGCACACTTGTCTGCTGCTTCTTTATAGGACCCTACTTGCTTTGCTCTGGTTCCACACGTTCCATAATGTATTCTCCCATGTCGATCTACTACTAATTTATAACTATAGAGACTCATCTTAATTATTTCAGTAAAACAGTTTGACAAAACATATAGTGTGTGGTACGTGTATTCTTATCAAGAAATAACACAATCTTGTCACAAAAATGGTAAAAGTGATTTTTTCCCACGAAGTTCTGAAGTGTCATACGGGACCGGTTCTGATTTTTGTGTTATTCGTAAATTATGAGTGAATTACTTGGTAGTTACATTCAAATTAGAAGATTGGTCGGATGGTGCAAAGTTTTGGATCATTTATTTATATTCTAAAGAGTGTTTTCACATATATATACTCAACCAAATAAGCCTAACACCAAGTTCTTGTTATGTGTTCGTAGGGCCAAACATTTTAGACATTTCATTGTCGAACTAAAAGATCTAACTGCGAGACTGATTTTTGCTTATGTCTATTCACTACAAGTTTGCATGTCTTAAAACGTAATGACTTCAACTTCTGTGTTCACTATTGGAACAGTCAATAAGATATATAATATGTTGAAACTTGCTCCCGATTATAACGATTTGTAACTTCGATTACCGATTG
>OVAP01000340.1:0-39296 GCA_900406295.1 Aurinia saxatilis | reverse complement strand
TAACATAATACATATATAAATTATTTTTTAATTCTTAAGATACTTATATTTGAAGGTCACCAATGGAGGAGAAATTTGTTACAAGTAGTTAGTGAAGTTGTTATAATAAATTAATTATAAATTTATTAGTAATTAATTCTAAAGGCATTCATTACTGGTTCTCTAATGAGGATGGTCTTACTGCCGTATGGAAGAGTTACGGTTGTGGATAAATTTGATACAAAGTAGCATCCTTTGCAATACCCATGTCGATAATACCTCGAATTCCTAAGAGTAAAAACAGAGGTCTTTTGGATGATCAAGAGTCATACCAAAGGTATATTACGTCCATTTTTTATCTCAATAGTGAAAAATGGACATGCTACATCTCGAATTTTTTTAAAATTTTTTGATATTATCACATTTCGAAGCCAACACTTAATACATTAATTTTTTAGAACAGAAGAAGTTACTTATAGCAATAATATGATTGCGACCTACGAATCTTATCATTCACACCTCAGCAGAGAAAATCAAAGAAGAAGATAGGCAAATCCATCTCAGAAGAATTTGGAATCCACGTCGCATCCATCTAATGTCATAATCCAAGAAGAATTTGGAATCCACGTCGCATCCATCTAATGTAAACACACTTTTAGACCATTCAACAAAACCCCAAAATTCGTGTATACCACGTCTCTCAAACGAAATTTCTGCACACCAAATAACGTTCCCAGTATGATACTGACCTTGCAAGGAGAGACCATCTATTTCACATTCCTTAGTCTTCCACCAAACTGTCACTCTTCTTCCTCCACTACTCTCTGATACCGCAACAAGATGATTAGTATGCAATCTTTCAAGTCCCGAAAACCTAAAGCACAAACCTTCCTTTGGATCACACCAAGCTAGTTTCCCTTTGGATATATATATTTGGTACAAGACATTATTCTCTAACTCTACCAAGCACCCCGGGTAAGGTTTCGCACCACACTCGGAATAGACTTTTCCTCCCATAACCAGTCTACCTGGAACCACACTCTTTTGAACGGTGAGATTTAGTTTTCTTGGCTCCCAAGTTTGTGTCTTTGGGTCAAAAATCTCTCCCCATTCCTCGCTTTTGTTGAACACGGAGCCTCCAATCACATAGATCTTATTGTCAATTACATCAGCAGCTGGATGTAATCGACCTACACGCATGTCTGGGAGTCTACGCCATTGATGAGATGGATAATCGAGAACAAACACTGTTTTGGTTCTCGTTCCTTTTAAGAAACCTCCGATTATGTAAATCTCTGAACCAGTCGAGAGAACAGTTGAGCAATCGGTATAAGGAAACGAAGGGATTGGTATCAGTTTTTGTTGTTTAGGGATTGTGGAGAGTATGAACCAGCGAGGGTTAGGGTTTTTGCTGTTCAGGTTTAAGCAGACATAGGGGAATTCCGTTCGTGTTGCGTAAAGCTCACGGCAAGAGAGTAGTGTTTGGATACTCTTGGAGACGAGAGATAGGGTTGGATAATATATTCTTGAGATTCGAGCCAAACAGTTGAAAGCTACGTCATATGGTAAGCACGAGAACGATGTCATAAGAGGAAGAGGAGATTCTGATGTTTTCATCGCCACTTTGATGTCTTCTTTATTTTTCTCCTAACTTTATATAAGGGATCAAAACCAGTGAGAGTATAAAGCTGGCACGATTTTTTTATTGGGGTCCCTCAAAAAAACAAAAAAAACATACTTTGGAATTACTATTGATTTATATATTAGATATTTCTAAACTTCGGATACGAGACTTGGATTTTCTTTATGTGACATGATGGCCGTCCTATAACAATCTACTAATATTAGCCATTTTAGTGTGTATATATATATCTTGCCACTGAATTAAAATTCTCTTGAAGCTACGAAACCTTAATGACACTTCGAGCAATCAAGAAGAGGATAGGCAAATCCAAAAGATACATAAAAAAACAAATAGAAGTAAATAACTGCAATTTATCACTCAAAATTCAAAAAACTCTAGGAAAAAAAAAAAGCACATCAAAACGAAGTATTGATCCAGTACTGATCAATATGACACAGTAGTAGCAGAATCCAAGAAGAAATTGGAATCCACGTCGCATCCATGTAATGTAAACACATTTTTAGACCATTCAACAGAACCCCAAAGCTCTTCTTTCCTGCCTCTCCCCAATGAAATCTCAGCACACCAAATAACTGTTTTACATTTCTCTATATGATGAATATGACCACCTTGGTGATGGTCGATTACACATTTCTCAGTCTTCCACCAAACTATCACTCTTCTTCCTCCTCTGCTAGTCTTTGATACCGCAACAAGATGATCAGTAGACAATCTTCCAAGTCCCATAACCCAAAAGCATAAACCTTCCTTTGGATCACGCCAAGCTAATTTCCCAAACTTAATATATTGGTACAACATGTTATTCTCTACCTCTACCAAGCACCCCGAGTAACATTCCCCGCCACACTCGGAATAGAGATTTCCTCCCATAACCAGTCTACCTGAAACCACACTCTTTTGAACGGTGAAATTTAGTTTTCTTGGCTCCCAAGTTTGTGTCTTTGGGTCATAAACCTCTCCCCATTCCTCGCTTTTGTTGGACACGGAGCCTCCAATCACATAAATCTTACCGTTTATTATATCAGCAGCTGGATATGATCGACCTACACGCATGTCGGGGAGTCTACGGGATTGATGAGTTCGACAATCGAGAATAAACACTGTTTTGCTTCTCATTCCTTTTAAGAAACCTCCGATTATGTAAATCTCTGAACCAGTTGAGAGAAGAGTTGAGTAACCGGTATAAGGAAACGAAGGGATTGGTATCAGTTTCTGTTGTTTAGGGATTGTGGAGAGTATGAACCAGCGAAGATCAGTTATTTTGCTGTTCAGGTTTAAGCAGACATAGAGGAAATCCTCTGTATTTCCCATTAGGGTTCGGGTTGCGTAGAGCTCACGGTAAGATAGGATTGTTGGGATACTCTTGGAAACGAGAGATAAGGTTGGATAATAGATTCTGGAGACACGAGCCAAACAGTTGAAAGCTACGTCGTATGGTAACGACGAAAACGACGTCAGAAAAGGAGGAGGAGACTTTGATGTTTTCATCTTCTTCCTTTTGGTGTTCATGTCTACGGCTGATTTCTGGTTTAGGGTTTCTGTATTCTTTTTTTTTTTACCAATTTGTAAGCCTAACTTTTATGTACAAGGGAAAAAAAAAACCCTATAAATTGGTTTAGGGCTGTTTTAATTTAGCAACTTGTGTTGGGTTATGATACTACAAATTCAACTTTCAGATATGCGATATTTCTTACAAGATTTAGTATTTTAAAAATAGCCTGAAATAATATTTGATGAAAGAGTAAAGAGGATAGGCAAATCCAAAAGACACATTCAAAAATAAAAGTAAATAGTTGCAAATTACTCCTCAAAAATTCAAAAAACTCTTATAACATATACCACATCAAAACAAAGTATTGAACCAGCAGTGACCAATGTGGCATAGTAGTAGCAGAATCCAAGAAGAGATTAGAACCCGAGTCGCATCCATCAAACACAAACACACTCTTAGACCATTCAACAGAACCTCGAAGCTCTTGTAAACCGCGTTTCTCCGAACGAAATCTCAACACACCAAATAACTGTTTTACATTTACTAGTATGATACCGACCTACACGCATGTCGGGGAGTCTACGCCATTGATGATATGGATAATCGAGAACAATCACTCTTCTGCTACTACTCTTTCCCTTTAATAAACCTCCGATATGTAAATTTCTGAACTAGTTGAGAGAACAGCCGAGCCATCGGTATAAGGAAACCAAGGCATAGGTATCAGTTTCTGTTCGTTGGGGACTAGAGAGAATGCGAACCAGCGAGGGTCAAGTTTGTTCTTGTTCAGGTTTAAGCAGACAGAGGTTATCCTCTGTTTTTTCCATTAGGGTTCGTGTTGCGTAGAGCTCACGAGAGTTAAGGTTGGATAATAGATTCTAGAGACACGAGCCAAACAGTTGAGAACTATGTCCTATCTATTTATACATGCTTATTGTAGCAGTGAAAATGTGAAATACCTTCGTTGTAGTTAATTATAGACAGATGACAGGAATACAAATGATTAAAGTATTGAAACCATAGTGTATAAATAATACAACAATTTTGCGAAATAAAAACAGATAGTGAGATCTTATCAACTGCTACATAACATTACATGTGAAGCCAACACCTATAACAAACATTATAAACCGGCCTCTATATGAATTTCTCTCTTCTTACACATTATCTACAAGCACCTCTTAAGCAAATACTTATCATACTTGAGTCTGAAAACCATCCCACATAAGAAAAAAAGATAGCTTGGGATTGGTCATAGGATAAACAACTCACACGGCATTGTTATCAGACCCTCTTTGATCTAGGTGGAGTCCCGGGGCCGAAAAGGGAGCCTTGGACTGGCTGCGCCATAGGATCAAACTTTTGGGAGGCGAGGTAAGTGAGTGCAGTGACAACATCAGCAATGAGAGGTCTTAGATTTGGCTGTTCTTGTACGCACATTGCTGCTACAGCGAGTGCTTGGTATAGTCCTCTCGGAGGGTATTGACCTTGAAGCATTGGATCAGCCATTTGAGAGAATTTCCTCCTGTCTTTAAACAAAGGCCTCGCCTGAAACAGATTCCATAGTATACAATCAGAATGAAGAATCTACAGGGAAAACAAAAGTTTGTTGAATTCGTTTTCTTACCCAGGCGACCAGATTCTGTTCTCCAGTAGATCTTGAATTGTCGATTGCTTTCCTACCGGTTATAATCTCCAAAAGAACAACACCGAAGCTGTAAACGTCTGATTTGAGTGTTAGCTGGCCTGTCATTGCATACTCGGGAGCGCAGTATCCGTATGTTCCCATAACCCGAGTGGACACATGAGACTTGTCACCAACTGGGCCAAGTTTAGCCAACCCGAAATCAGATAGCTTCGGAAAGTAGTCATCGCCGAGCAAAATATTGGAGCATTTCAAATCCCGATAGATAACTGGAGGCATGGTTTTGTCATGCAGATACTCCAACCCTTTTGCAGCACCTGCAGCTATTTTCATTCTGGTGTTCCAATCAAGTGGCTGGTTACCAGGTGAAATGTCTGGAGAAAAAAGCATTGTCAGGATTCAAAATTCAAGACCTTTTCCACTACATTATCAGATCATCCAAACGTTTATACAAGCACATACCGTGTAAATGATCTTCCAGTGACCCTAGAGGCATGTACTCATACACCAGAAGCCTTTGATCTCCATCAGCGCAATATCCAATTAAATTAACAAGATTTGGGTGATGAAGAAGACTCAACATCAGAACCTCAACGAGAAACTCTCTGTTTCCTTGTAAACCATTATGATCAAGTTGCTTGATTGCCGCTGTCTACAGATGAAGAATAATATCAGTGAGCTTTCACTACCAAGGTTTTAAAACCAAAGAACCTACGAGAAAAAGAAACGAACCTGGCTAGTGCTCGCTAAATATCCTTTGTAAACTCTACCAAATCCTCCTTCTCCTATAAGACATTCTTTCCTGAAGTTCCTAGTCGCAGTAGCTAGCTCAGAGAAAGTAAACGTTTGCGCCACAATGTTATCTGACCCTCTGCTTTTAGATTCACTCACAGACGATTTCGCCTTAGATTTCTCTACCAAAACGAAAGCCAAAAAAGAAAAATACTCATTAACCAAGCTCAAGCTGAGCACAAGTATCTCAAGATCAATACTTTAACATAACAGTATCAACTATCAACAAACCAAAACATATAATATCATAAGAATCTGATAGAGGCAAGAACTAACAAGTCATTCACATTTAAAACTACTTGTAGACACTACCAAAACGAGCTCAAGTAAAGCAAACATGTATATTGACTACTAAAAATGAGTAACACAAACATAAAAATCCAAACTTCAAGATACCATTCGATTTAACATTCATCAAAAATAGCTTTAAATTTCAACAAAATCTATGATGTAACAAACAATAAACATGCAATCAACACATTAGATACTTCCAAGACTAACACAAGTGAATTAAAACTACTGTAATCAAAGGAACAAAAAAAAGTCAAAAACCCTAATCAACACTATTACCAAAACAATAGCTCACAAGAATCAGACCCTTTTACTAAAAAGCTTACAAATTTCTAAAAATTGAGCTCATGAAAGAATGTAAATTTAAGAAACCCTTTAAATAGAAATTACCAGAAGTAGACACAGAACAATCAGAAAGCTTCCTATTCAACTTCCCTTCACCGTTCCTCCTCGTCTTCGACTTCCCAGAACAAGGGATCCAACCCATTTAGCTTCTTCTCGATCTTCTTCTTCCTTTTTCCAATGATTCTATAAGTCTTTGATTGATCTTGAAAGCGAGAGAGAGAGAAAGAAGCCGAGAGAACTTTGAAATGTAGAAAAGAGCACGCCAAGCCAAAAAAGACCAAAACTCGGCTTCAAGAAGTTTGGTTAAAATATTTAATTTCATTTGTGATACGAATTAATGTGTAACAGGTTTGACTTTTTGTCAAATTAAAATTTAATTTTTACCAAAGTTTCAACTACCCATGAAAATAGAAAAGTTTAATCTAAGTAAAGAGACTAGAGTTATAAATAAATAAATTAAGCAACATTCGTATATAATAAGAGGTAATGAAATTGAAACTATATATTATAAGAAGAAAATCATATTGATTCACGAAACGACATCGTATTGTATTCGGCTTCCAAAAGGCAAGCTTGATTATAATACAAGAATATATACACAAACTGAAATAGTGTGTTATTGTTTTACAACATCTACAAAACTACATCCACCAAATCCTTCGTCCTAATCCCACAAAAACAAGACCATACAAATGTCTTTGTTTCGTGGAATAATAGTGTATCAAAGAATCAGACTTAATTGTTAAAAACATGTGATAGAAAGATAGAGAGATGGATAGATTCAAACAAGATTATGAGAACATTACTGATGCTTTATGTGATCTGAGAAAGACTTTTGGTTTTTTTTTCTGTAGTAGATTCTCTGTTATCTATCCTCGCCGTTTATGATGTCGTTATCATCCGTTGCAGCAGCTGTTTTACGGACGAACTGGCCACGGACTCGAGGGCGTTGTTCAGCTAGTTTTTTCCGGCTTTGGTACCGTACCTGACAAAAATGTACCATTTTTTATGAATCATCACATATCGGTTATACATTTATAAGTTATGTAACTATAGTGGCAACTAAGCCATCACATTTATGCATACAAGCTAACTAAGATCACACTTGTCTATGAACATTTTGCGTTTGTATTTACATGTTTATTCGGTTATAGGTTGGTAAGTTATAGCCATAGTGGAAACTAAACCATCACGTTTATGCATACAAACTACTGCAATCATAAATGTCTATCAACATTTATGCATACAAGCCTTGGGTTGATTCAGAAATTACCTTCTTTCTGAAGCACCTCTCTTTTCGCTTCTGACGGAACTTTGTCAAAGCAGCTTCCCTCTGAGAAATCCTATTTTCATCTGCCAGGTTCCCGCTTCCACTACCACTACCATTTCCACTACCATCGCCACTTCCGCTTTTGCCAGCACCATTATCACTTCCGATATTCATCCCTCCAGCATTCGTACCATTGCTGCTTCCAAATGGGCCATTGCTTCCATGACCACTACCCGATACACTACCATTCACACTGTAATTTACTGTGTTGTTGTTGTTGTTACCTTCGGTTGTCTCGTTGTACACGTTTGAGGATCCACATTGTGGTGGTAGATTCCGCTCAGTGGCATGAGCAAGATTAAAGGACGAGTGATGATGGTCACACGGTAGAGGCTGAAACAATGACTGCTTGACTGATGAAGATCCTGCTGAGCTTACTTTTGGAGCTCCTGGCTTTGTGAAAGCGTTGTTCTCCGTTGTTGAACTCATTTCGAAGTTATTGCTACCAACGCGTGAATGATGAGTATTGGGGAGACTCTCATTCATGTTCGATTGACAATCACAAGCTGCTTCAGTCTTTTTTATAAGATCTTGGCTATTATTATCATGGAGAGAATTGCTTCCCAAGTTCCCCCCAGTAAGCTTATTGGCATTAGAGGCTGGATTATACCTGTAAAAGTCCAACAATGATCTCATACAACAGTCCAACGGTCATATAAAAAATGAAACACAAATTTTAGGATCTGTTATAGATTTTAAAGGAGTTACCTCGAGAAAGCTGAACCCTCTGAACGCCTCAGCACATTACGGTCATCCCTAACTGTTGCCCCATCATCTTTAATTCCTCTATGCCTCTTTGAACTATGTTCCACACGCATTAGCTCTTCAGAATTTTTTACGGCAGCTTCACTGGTATCTAAAGCTTTGAAGTGTGAGTTAGGTGCCTCGGGTTCTCTGTTATCTTGAAGGTGGTTAGACATAGCTTTGTAACCTGAGTCTCCATCTTCATGCATTTGCTTACTTGAAGGGCTTTCGCTACTGAGGTCCAATGGTCCTTTTCCAACTTTCATTTTCCATTTACTAGAGCTCTTTTCAAATGAATTATCCTGCCTCATATTAGTTAAGGGTTCGTCTTTTGGCTCCAATGCCAGATCGCAACTTCTACGAATACTAATCTCCAAGTCTCTACCCATCGTGACATCTTCTGCAAACATAATGGCAAACAAAAATACATTCAGTATTTTGTTTTTTTCGGTATCGGTATAAAGACGAGTATAAGAGCAAACTGAGAAATCACAGCTTTATTTTCTTTACCAATTTTTTCATCCTGTTCTTGAGTCTCCTTCTCAGTAGGTGCTGCAACCAACTGGTTACAGGGAACCTCGGGGTTGGAATGTACCACTTGTGCGCAAGTGCTATCAACTCGGTCCCATGGAGATACAGCTCGTGGACTGTCATCAACCTCAACAGCTTTTTTTGTCCAAGAGCTCTGAAAAATGGAATATATCAAAAATATATCTAGCTCTTTGATAATAAAGCATCTGATTGCAAAAAAAAAAAAAAAAACTTGGGAAAGAACTCAAAATTTCAATCCAGTTTATCACTAAAGAAAACTACCCAAAACACCATTGGGTTCTAATAATGTTTCTACCATACGTAGGTATCTGAATGCACATGTGAAGTTCGATTATCCGAGCCCTACCATTTCAGGGAAGAAATTTCAAGAGGGAAACTTATCAGATATATATTTGATTACTGATATTGAACATTTTTCTTACCTGAGCACCACTCCCATCACTACTTCCATCACTAGCATTCAAGCCAATGCTACCATTTTCATTCTCACCACTGCTTCCTGAATCATTGTCAGATTTTCTAGTAGTCTTTGATTTCACAGACCTCTGAGTTTGATGTGTTCCGCTTTCACTTCCACTGCCGCTAGACTGCGAACAGGAAACGAGGAGGACAATGAGAAACAAATTCACAATTTGATCATGACTTTATCACCAGTTGTACATCAAATTGACAAAAAGGATACCAACCGCTTTTCAGATATGGGAAAGGAACTTACACTTTGGCATCTTCTCCAAACATGTTGCCACAAGATCTTAAGCTCGTTTTTCCTTATCGGCTTAACAAGAAAGTCAACCGCTCCTTTTGACAAGCACTTAAAGACCAGGCCCATAGAGTCATGAGATGACATCACTGCAACACAAATCTCACAGGGATATGTAGTTAAAAGCATCCACGCCAGCATACGCTAGAAGAGAAGAATCAACAAAGCGTGTATCTACTTAAGGAAGAGCTTGATGTACAACGACCAGGGACAAAGAACTCACTGATGACAGGGATGTTCCGGCGAGATTTGTGATTCAAAATCTTGCATAAGAGGCCGACACCAGATAAGTAAGGCATCACGACCTCCGTTAACACAATATCGATATGATTGTTTAGATCTTCTAACACCTTCCAAGCTTGTATACCATTTGCTACCTCAACAACTGCAATGGCAGAGTTGACAATCAATCAGCCAACAAACCAGGGCGAAATAACCAGACAAGCAGCTGTTACTTAAGAACCAACATATGCAATAAGGGAGACACACAAAAAAAAAAAAAAACTGAAATTGGTAAAGAGATGCTCTTAAGAGTATAGATCAGTTTGAGTCCTAGCTTTCAAAACTAACCTTCGTAGCTACAATTACGAAGAAGTGCAGTAACAATATACCGAGTGCAGTCATCATTTTCCACGAGCAGAACTCTTATGGTTCTCACATGAAGAAACCTTTCCCAGCAAACAGTCGCGGCTGTCTGTTGCGACAGCGGAATCTGCAGTCCAGCTGATCCCTGCCCAGCACCTGAACTCCCATTTCTCACATCCATAGTGATCCCATCAGCTTTATCCACTTCACTACACCTCTCGGTCCTACCCTCAACCTTATCGAACTTCGTATCTCCATTTTTTCGATCAGTTATCGGGTAACCCGAACCCTCCCCGTCTTCATTCACATTCATCACACACACAATTCTGCTCCACTGAGTTCAAAAATGATCAAAATATCAAAACTTTAATAAATCAACAGTAAGAACCTAAAACACTATTCAAGAGTCAAGACTTTTCAATCAAAATCAAAACCAGAAACCCTAATTTCCATAAATGCCAAACCTAAAGAAGTTATAATCAACCAATTAACTCAGATTAACAAACCAAATAGTTGAAGAAACCGAATTTCAAAAACCATCAAACTAATCACAATCAAAATCATCAAAACCTAAAAAAAACAAATCTGAAACTAATCACAAACAAAACGAAACAAAAGTCACAAGTGAGAAATGATCTTACAATAATCAAATCTTACAAAAGAAGAATCAAGCTCCACAAGTTACATCAATCACCAGAAGAAGAAAAAAAAAAACAAAAAACTGGATCCAGCACAAGCACAACAGCTACGACGGAATTCAGACAAGAACCGAAGCTTGTCGGATTTAGAAAGAACAAAGACAGAACAGAGTGAAACAATTTTGAAGTTTCAGAGGTTTTGTTTTATGTGTCTCCCAGAGAGTGGAAATCGGAGACGACCATAAGCCACCGATTTTTGTTTTTCCGATAATAGATAGATATTAGAGGAAAGATTTTGTCTGCACAGAGAAAAATAAAAATAAAAATGAATTTCTGACGTGGACAAAACTAGAGGTCCCGAACGTTCGAGATGTGACACGTCAGATCTGATATTTCCACATCATTTATTGACAAGGCCAATATCAAATACAGTCGTTTCGAAGTGCTAGTGGCTGATCTCAGATCTTTTTGAACTGACACGTGTAGTAGTGTGAAGGGTAAAACAAGTTGTGGTTAATATGGACCGTTGATTAGATTTTGATTAAAGAGTACAGCGTTTAAAGATTTTATAGATGATGGGCCAAACATAAGGTCCATACCTATTTATACCAATTAGGCCCAAAGTTATTGTAAATTTAGACATATTAATTGAACAATTACTATTTTTTTATTTTTTTCCATCTAAACTATTATTCAATCACAAGAATTACAAAGGCCGGAGATCAAGTAAGCAACCCTATGACCAAATGCTCAAAAGAGGGGAGCTTGTAGAACCAACCCAAAAGGATAGAGATCAACGCAAACTAAAACTAGTGAAATACCCATTGGTAAAACATAAAGACAACAACTAAACAAAAACATTCCCCAAATACCTTGCCAATAACAACCGTCGAAGGCTTCATACCTAACAACGAATAAGAGACCTCCCATAGTGATAATATATTGAACAATTACTATTGGTCTAGATTTACTATAATTTGTTTTTTTGTTAAATGATAATATATTTATTGTAGAATATTAAAACTTTCTTAATATATGTAAAAATACCATAAAAAAATTCTTTTTATTAATTTTTAGATCAAAATTAGTCCATTCTTGGTAGTGTTTAACTTGTTTCCTTGAATTTTTATTTTAACAAAACACTATTATTTTTAATTTTCTCAATAATATTAATCACTTTATTGTTTTTTTGAGGATTTTTTTTGTTGTAATATTAGATATATAGAAACTCATCATCTTTTAAAAATCATTTAGCATAAACCAATTAGTACTTGGTTTTCATATAACGATCTTGAAAAAGAATATGAAGTGGTTATGGAGAAATGAAACTGATTTCAAATATCATCATATATTATTAGAGACCATAAACTATTAAAAATAGCAAACCGTCTCTCTCGTAATACTCATGAGAACGAAGAATGAAAAGAAATTACAGTGCGAATACTACAAAGCAGACCTTCATTACGCCAGTAACTTGTGTAATCTAAGGATTGAAAGGAGAAACAGTACTACCGAAAATGAATGGATCGGTTATTCTATACGATAAATATGAAAAGAATAATACTGAAAACAACTTTATATTGTTTGTAATAGAAGACGTTCTTAAAGAAGCATTGAATCCTTCATCAAATATAAAATATGATATATTCGCACATAAAGGTCTCGGATAATAGAATAATGAATTCGTTAAAACTTTTTAAATCTATTAAATAAGTAACTAAGAAGAATCTAAACCCAACAGAAAACAATATAAAAATGTAAAATTGATTTGGGGCTAAACCGATCTAGCCTCTAAACCAAGTGAAGAACAAAAACAAATAAAAACAAATCGTCGACAGCAGGGTTCGAACCTGCGCGGGCGAAGCCCAATAGATTTCAAGTCTATCTCCTTAACCACTCGGACATATCGACTTTCACGTCACCATCCTTTTTCACAAACAAAACAAATCTTACATTTCTCAATTCCTTAAGTAAACCTAAACACAACCTTCAACGAACTCTGTTAACCTAAAGGACTAAAATTTCCCGCCATTGTTTCTCTCAATCTCTCTCAGCCGCCGCTTCTCCATTTCCGTCGCCGTCAATGGCGGATAAGAAGAAACGCAAGCGAACATCTAAAGACGACGAACAAGAAGATCTCCCATTCAAAAGCATCTTAGAATCAGACGACGTCATCTTAAACCTTCTCAAATCCTACATTTCCACCGCCGTCGCTTCCGCCGCCTCCTCCTCCTCCTCCGCCTCATCGTCGAAACCACTAACCTTAGCCGATCTCTCTCTCTCGTTCCCTTGCCGTGAAGTAGCAGATCTATCACTCTCCTCTGTTCAATCAGCTATTGAGACAGTCATCGTTCAAATCGCCCGTTCGATTCTCGCCGGAGATGGATTCTCTTTCAGTGTACCTTCACGCGCCGCCTCGAATCAGCTTTATGTCCCTGAGCTTGATCGGATTGTGTTGAAAGACAAATCTACCCTTCGTCCTTTTGCCTCAGTTTCGTCTGTGAGGAAAACTACAATCACTACTCGGATTCTTGCTCTTATTCACCAGCTTTGTCTCAGGAACATTCATGTCACTAAGCGTGATCTCTTCTACACAGATGTTAAGCTTTTTCAGGTAAATTTGAATCTTGAAATGATACATTGTGTGTAGTTGAACAAAGAAAGTTTCGATTTTGAGGTTGTTTTGGAGCCAATTTGGAACCTTGCTGTGTATTTTCAGGACCAATTTGGGACATTTGAATCTTGTAATGATACATCTTGGAATAGGACATAGATAGGTGTGTAGTTGAACAAAGAAAGTTTCAATTTTGAGGTTGTTTTGGAATCAATTTGGAACCTTGCTGTGTGTTTTCAGGACCAATTTGGAACGTTTGAATCTTGAAATGATACATCTTGGAATAGGAAATAGATTGGTGTGTAGTTGAACAAAGAAAGTTTGGATTTTGAGGTTGTCGTGTTGTGTATTGCAGGACCAGACACAGAGTGATGCTGTGTTGGATGATGTGTCGTGTATGCTTGGTTGTACAAGGTCGAGTCTCAATGTGATTGCTGCAGAGAAAGGTGTGGTGGTGGGAAGGCTTATATTTAGTGATAATGGAGATATGATAGATTGTACTAAGATGGGAATGGGTGGGAAAGCTATTCCGCCGAATATTGATCGGGTTGGAGATATGCAGAGTGATGCTATGTTTATACTCTTGGTTGAGAAAGATGCTGCTTATATAAGGTTAGCTGAAGATAGGTTTTATAACCGGTTCCCTTGTATTATCGTGACTGCGAAAGGACAGCCTGATGTTGCTACGAGGTTGTTCTTGAGGAAGATGAAGATGGAGCTTAAGCTTCCGGTGCTTGCCTTGGTGGATAGTGACCCTTACGGGTTGAAGATCTTGTCGGTTTATGGATGTGGGTCGAAGAACATGTCTTATGATAGTGCAAATTTGACTACACCCGATATTAAGTGGCTTGGAATCAGGCCTAGTGATTTGGATAAGTATAAGATACCTGAACAGTGTAGGTTGCCGATGACTGAGCAGGATATTAAGACCGGGAAGGATATGCTGGAAGAGGATTTTGTGAAGAAGAATCCCGGTTGGGTCGAGGAACTTAACCTGATGGTGAAAACGAAGCAGAAGGCTGAGATTCAGGCGTTGAGCTCTTTCGGTTTCCAGTATTTGTCGGAAGTTTACCTGCCCCTAAAACTGCAGCAGCAAGATTGGCTTTGATCTCTCTTCCTGTTCAATTAGAGACAAACAAGTGAACACTACAAATTTCGAGTTTTCTGCTCATGTAATTTCCTATTTTCTACCATGTGAATTGTTGCAATGATTGGAATTTTGTTTTAATCAATGGAATGAATCTGTGAAACTCTTTGTTTATTAGAAGGTACAAACTACATTATGTGCATCGAGTTAATTTGAAAATTTCCCCTCAGACAATGGAACAGTATTAACTATTTTTTCCGCTGCAACCACCGACGGAGAGAGGCCTTTGAAACCATTACCCTCTCCAGAATCGCAGGTCTCCTCGTTGCGGATATACCGACAATTGACTTGGTGTTCTCAGAAGTATGCTCTGGATCTTGAGTTGCATCATCCACACATCGTGCATCTTGTATTATATCTATCACATGCCTTGGTCCAGCAGGAAGAACCTTAAGAGACAATTCATCTTTTAGGAGCTTTATAAGCGCATCTTTCACGGCAATCTCTTGCTTTCCTGAATCGGTATTTGCTTCACAGGTTCCTAGGATGATCACAACATCATCTGTTACATCACCTGCAAAAGGAGACTCAGTTAGTTACAATCGTGCTTCCCATTTGAAATGTTCAGAGTCAAAACAGTAAATAAAAGAGAGAATGTATAAGCTTATCACATCTTATATTACCTCGCATAAAGTCTTCCTTGATCATTCGCAAAACTGCTAGAACAACAAGTCGAGCCTCAACCTGTAAATGAATGCATAAGTTTGACATGTGCAATATGCTTTAGGAGTTGAACTGATAGGAGTCTAAGCGCAGAAAACACTTCAATGTCTCATTGATTGTCGTTATTAGTTTACCTTAGTAAGTCCTTGAAGGTCAATTGCAAGGTTTCCGGTTGTTCTCTCTTGCATGTGTGTAGCTACTTTTTCGAAGAGTAGACTTACAGGTCTCCCCAAGTTAGTAACCTCCTGGTCGCTTGATTTATCTTCACTTTGACCGTTTTCCTGTATGACTCCTTCGCACCACTCCTCAATAAGTTCCTGTAGAAAGTGATCGTTTGGTTTGTACCTGCAGTATCGTGGCTTTGCTTTGTGAGAAAAGGGGAATGTTTCCTCACTTTTCTGAAGATGCAGAACTATCAAGAAGAGAAATAAGAGTAGAGATAACACTCGACTGCACTTACCCTGCTTTTCGCATGTCCTGATATATAGCTAAGCATTGCCGCACTTCAAGTAAAGAACCATATTTGCTTCGTGCTTTAAGAAGCGTATTATAGGTCACCTGAAAAAAGAACTTGATGGACTGAGAAGGACTGAAAAAAATTGAGAGACATATTATAGCTAGCTAAATGTATTTCATCTTATAGCTTCAGGACTTTACATACACAAATTTGTACACATCAATCTTTCTTAATTTCAGTCTGCGGATTCATATTTGGACGAACTTATAGTAGCTGAAGGGGTAGAATTACCCAGTTTGGCTTTATCTGATATCTCCTCATCTCCTCGAACAAAGAAAATGCCAATTTTAAACTTTTGTTTTCTGCGCAAATCTGCAGTATATATGGATTGAATCTTCACACCTTTGAGTTGAGCAGGACAAAGAAAATGTTTCAGCACCACGACGAGAGATATTAAATACCTTGATAGCTGTTGTGTAGGCAACAACATCAGGTCTGGTTCCATCCATATGCATAGTTCTCAAAATCTGTGCTGGAAGAAGAATGACTATTAGGGAACTTACCACGTTTCTGCATAAATCTCATAAATGACACTTTAAATTCTAAAACTTATAAACTGAGTATGATCACCTTAATGTCATTTCTATGTTTAGGAAAGATATTTGAAGGAATAATTTCAAAATATCAAAAAAAAAGTTGACTCACCCGTACAGCACCTTCGACATCCCCTGAAGCTCCACATATATCAATCAATGTAGACCATGTTATTTGATTTGGTGCAAGACCTAGGCTCTTCATTTCGTCCATCAATTCCTTTCCTCTATAGTAATCGGTACCACATGCTTTTAACAGTATATTAAATGTCGCAGTTGTTGGCTTGAAAGAAAATCTATTTGACGCTTGGATATAAGGTGAAGAATTGCTATTCACCGAAGACCCGGGACCATCATTATTCAATTTTCTTAGGCTACCTTTACTAATTATATCATCTGCATATAAGGCTTCCTTATCTGAGCTTCCCTTCCACGATTGAAAAAGACGAAAAGCTCGGTCATACTGGCAAGCTTCAACACAAGCATGCAGCAGGATGTTGAAACACTGAGAATTAGGCTCACAACCAGATGCAAGCATTTCTTCAAATAGCTGATTTGCCTGCTCTACTAAACCTGCGTTGGCACATGCGCTGATTAACGACGACCATGTATGAGTATTTGGGGTTACACCAACAAATTGCATATCCTCTTTGACTTTTAGAGCCATTTTCCACATCTTTGCATCTGCAAAAACCTGATCTTGAGGTATTATTTAGAGATATATGGGACACAAAAGCAAAAGAGTAATGGGAGCCTTAGTTTTCCAAACATGCCGATATTGTACCTTTATAATAGTGCAATATGTAAAGGCGTCCAACTTCAGCAGTCCAGAAGATTCCATTCGCTTTGCTTCTTTGTATATGTCCTGGGCAAGATCAACCCGTCCAGCCAGGCAACATGTTTTCAGTAGTATGTTGTACGATGTCATGTCAGCTGTAACATCAAGTTTCTGCCCATGACATTTAGAGTTTGAAGGTAAATCAATACCAACATCAAACCTCTTAACAATTCAAAATACTACCTAGACAGTCTGCCTACTCCATATCTGTTCACTTAAGTTAAAAACAGTTTTACCAAGAGATAGAAAGAAGGGCATACCTGCATATTCTTGTATACATTTAGTGTGTACCCAAGATCATGGGAATTAACATTCATTAGGCTGTTCATAACATATATATTTGGCTTGATGTTTTCTTTGAGAAGATCCTGCCACAAGATCTTGAGTCAACCACAAATCTCAAATGCAGGAACTTATTATTCATTTAAATACTTAGCTAAAAACATCCAGAATAATCAGGGAATTACCTCATATATGTACCTCGACTTAACATAATCGCCACATAGGCCACAAACATCTATCATAGTACGGTATATATACATGTTAGGAGTGTCTAAAATCTGTTTGCAAGCTTCATATGCTGTCATCACAGAGACCATATCTCCTTTCTTTCCAAAACCGTGAATAATCCTACAAAGCAATATCTCTGTATGCGGCAAAAGACAAGCATATCTGCATTGCATAATCACTAAATCGTCAACACACTACATTCTGCATTTCCGAACCATTAGAGAGAGCAACAAGCCTTACCTAATAGCTAACTGAGGATTGGAAATGTCAACACAAATCTTGACAACATCAAAAGGATCCACAAGCTCTTTGATTTTGAATCTGAAACCTGAAATAAGAATCAAGATGTTCAAATTCTGGTTCAACAACACAATGTAGCAGCATTATTGATATGTATTTACCTGCAAGTATCTCCATTAGATCAATAGCTTGCTCTACTTGCACAGAATTAGCCATAGCACGAAACTGTTTCCTCATCAACTTCGAAGACGAATCATCAACAAGATCCAATGGAGAAATCCCTACTTTCTCAATCCTCTTCAAAGTAAAAATCACACTCTCAATCTTCCCTTGCCTAAGATTCATCGTTATACCTTTCGATAAGAGCTCCGAATCAACCATCGAAGCGAAACGCGCCACATTAGCTCCGGATTCAGCAGCGAGAGTCTCGGCGATGAGTGCGACGTCTTGAATCCGTCCATCTCCGGCGAGTTTGGACGCGAAATCGGCGTAATACTCAACGGAACCGTCGGGAATCCATCTCACGGCGTCGGAGAAGTGAGGATTCGACGAGGAAAGTGAAGCTGAGTGTTGCTGTGGTAGTGGGAGCTTGGTGAGTGAAGAAGTGGATTTGGTTTTCCGGTTGGAATCCGGCGCGGTGGCGTAAATGCGACGGTGATGGTGGTGGTGGTGAGGATTGGCGGTTACGACGGAGGAAGAGGAGCCGAAGATGATGACAAGGTTTCTCATTCCTTGTTAACGGTTAGGATCATCATCATCTTCATTATCACTGTGGCTCACTTCTTTTTTATTTCCGGTACTTGTAAAAATGGATTGAATTTGAAAGGCTATTCTTACGGCTTCCGAACCGGAACGGTTTTGTGGTGTGTATATACCGGTTTGGTACGTCACATGATTAATTTGAAGCTCACAGATGTGATCTGAGCATTAAAATCATAAATGCATTAATTTAAGCATTACAAAGGGTAATGTGGCACCTTGAGATCATAGCTACTTAGTTTAAGCAAAAGAAAACTATTGATGATTGCATTTCAAAGGAAAGTATTTGATGATTTTAGAAAAATATAATAGAAAGTAGATTCTCATACTGTATATTTTGTAAAGCTATTATCATAAATATTGTATAAACCTTCTATTCTTTCTTCGTCTTCAGAGGAGAGTAATTAAGCAGGATCTTAGCTTATTACGGTTAGTTTGAAACTCACATATCTAATCTAATATCCAATTCAATTTGGTATGAATAATTTGGATAATATATAATTTGTATTCTTAATTATCTGGTTTGAATCATTTAAATTTGGTTTGCTATGATTTGGATATTTTAAGAATTCAGTAATTAAGATATATGAAATTAAATATTAGTAATTAGGACATATGAAATTAGGTACTGTATTAAAATCGAACAAAATTTGATTTAATTTGGGTTTGAATAATTTATTTTGTTTTGATTTTGTTTGGATATTAGTTCAATTTCCACGTAGTTTTAAAGTTTGTCTGGATTATATGACATTTAGTTATGCTTTATTTTAATTTAAACAAACTATAAAATTTTGATATCAGTTGAAAAAACAAATGTCACAAATATAATATCAGTAAGAAAAATTAAAATAGTCATTCTAAAAAAAACAATAGTTAATTATTTTTAAAAATATGAAATCTGGAATGTAGAGAATTAAAGAAATACGATAAATTGATAGAAGAAAAAGATTGGAGATATAATAACTAATATCTTTTATTAATTACTTATTATAAATAGTTAAACCAAACAATTAAATTAGAATCAGAAAAATGAAATAATAATATTAACCGGTTTAGCTAAAGTTGTGATAAAAATAAAACAACTAAACCAAACAATTAAACTAAGGGGGGTGTATTGGATCATGAGTTTGAAATGGTTTGATGTTTAATGAGGTTTTGGAGAGTTTTGATGATTTGAAGGAGTTTTAATGAAATCACTTCAAATTCCACCTAAAACCATGTGATTTGAGTATTTCCATTTTTAACTAAGAAACTCATCCAAAACACTCTAAAATCACTTAAAACCAAATGATTAAAATATTTCCAATAACACTGAATTTGATGGTGTTTGTTAAAATCACTAGTCCAATAACACTGATTTTTAAAAGGTTTTTTAAAATACATGTTCCAATAACACTGAATTTGCCAAATCACACGAAATCACTCCAAATACATGATCCAATACGCCCCCTAAAAAAATTCAGAAAGCTAAACCAAACTATTAACCAATAGATCATAGAACAATCGAAACGACAACCGGTTAACTCAGATCAATTTGGTTTGGTTTTATTCGGTTCGGACAAAGACAGAAAGGAAAAAGTAATAAATCGGATTTTATACACTTCCATAAAAATATAAAAAACAAAGAAAAATGGATGGCCTCAAATTCGAAACGAACCATCGCCACATATTATACACCAACTTCTTGCTCGCCATGTGGACAATCCATCCATCATCGTCATCGTCATCTCTCTACCTGTTCTAAATCTCTCTCTCTCTAAACAAAATCACCATCTTTAAAAAATTCCGATGACCTCGTCGCCGTCAAATAATCAAGTAACCGTAGAAGTACAACCGTCGGAAACAGAGACCACGACGACGGTGATGACGGAAGCTATAGATGCTCCGGAGAAGAAAGTGAGGAAATCTTATACGATTACTAAGTCTAGAGAGAGTTGGACTGAAGGAGAGCACGATAAGTTTCTAGAAGCTCTTCAATTGTAAAAATTCTGACTCTTTATTGATTTGGTTTACTTATTTCGAGCTCTAAATTGGGAAAATTTGCTTCAGTTGTTGTTAGGTTTAGCTAAATTGGGAAAATTTTGATTCATTTTACCCAAAATAGAATGTTAGGGTAATCTAGTGAAATGAAGATTTATCAGATCCAGAGTTTGGTTATGTAGTAGATCATATAAAGAATCTTACTTTGTTGTTGATACTATTGGTCTGATTTTTTAATGTATATATATATTTTTTGTGTTGTTTAGGTTTGATCGTGACTGGAAAAAGATTGAAGATTTTATTGGATCAAAGACAGTGATTCAGGTTTGAGATTCTAGCTGTTTTGGATTTTGGTTTTGTTATGATACATTGGAATGTTTCCTGCCTGAATCTTCGTGTGTCTGATTGATTTACTTTAGATCAGGAGCCATGCTCAAAAGTACTTTTTAAAGGTTCAGAAAAATGGGACTTTAGCTCATGTGCCGCCTCCTAGGCCGAAGCGGAAAGCTGCTCATCCGTATCCTCAAAAGGCATCGAAGAATGGTTAGTTCTATTATAGTAGATGTTACTTTAGGTGGAGAGATCAAATTATTGAGTTTTTTTCAATTTTGGCAGCTCAAATGTCGCTTCATGTTTCCATGGCCTTTCCTCCTCAAATTAACAATGTGCCTGGATATACTCCGTGGGATGATAATACCCCTGCATTGCTAGACATAGCTGTAAGCGAGGTTATTCCACCACAAGACGAAATTGATGCTTTTTTCGGAGGAGAAGGTATACATTTAAGTCTTCACTAGGTTTTTGAATTTTTACTTTGGCAATCAAGTTGCTAAATGTGCTAAATGGCGGCTTTTAAATGTTCTTGTTTCAGATGGTTTTGGATCGAATGATATACCAAGTGAGGGTAGTCCGTCGGCATCTGGAATTGGAAGCTCAAGCAAAACACTATCAGATTCCAAGTGTTCAAGACCAGCGAATCAAGCTCCCTCAGTGCATGGTAATTATTTGAACAATCGCACGACTATTTCAGAGTTTTCATTCCATGTTGTATACTGTTCTAAGTTTTGTTTTGCAGGTCTTCCTGATTTTGCAGAAGTTTATAACTTCATTGGGAGTGTCTTCGATCCTGACAGCCAAGGCCGCATGAAAAAGCTCAAGGAAATGGATCCTATAAATTTTGAAACTGTGAGTTGCCTTTTGGTTAAATGGTCTGTATGAAAGTATATTCAGTGTCTACTTGAACTGTGTTTCTTCTTTGAGCACCTCATACTTCTTTCTGCAACTAAAATGTTTGTCCCACCCTTTAATCTAACTTGAAGAACTGATCTTTATAATTATCCTCTCATACAGCTGAGTATTATAAAGGCTGCATCTATAGATTTCGTTTCACTTAATGATTGGTACCATGATTCTGTGGAAATGTTGGCCAGATAATGGTCCTGATGCCTATTTGTAGCTGTAGTGATTGTTCTTTTATAGTAGCTGTACCCTTCAGGCTCACTAATCGCTCTATGTCTTTCAGGTTCTGCTATTGATGAGAAACCTCACAGTGAACTTGTCAAACCCTGACTTCGAACCTGCAGTAAGTTTTTAAGTTTTTCATAACTTTCCAATCTCGTTGGGCTGCTAGCCACTTCTTTTTGTGTTAGTATTATAGAGATAATCTTCTACACGTAATGCGTGACTGTGTGCCTCCAAGATTACATTGGACTAAGACTAAATGCGGATTGTTGTGCTCTGTGATATATATATAGATATACACACACGCATCACTCCTGATTTGATTTCTCGCAACAGTTTTAGTCTAACCTTAAATTAGTCTGAACACTCTGATCCTGCAGAGGAAGGTCATGAACACTTAAGCTCGTAGCTGTTAGTGCTGGATCCCTGGTCAAGACCTCAACAAGTGATATCTTCTTGGCGACTTCTTGCTCACAACAACTGTCGAATAGCTATCCAGTAAGTACATGACTTCAATAAATTAGATCTTACTAGCCACAGTTCATTACGGTTTGCTAAATGCTCTTACCAAATAGCTATCTCTGATCTCTCTGCATGCATTTTTGGATTTTGTCAGATGCTACTTACGGTTGTTATCTGAGGAGAAAACATATCCAAAGCGGCAGAAAACAAGAATAGAATATCACAGTTTTGGGTCAGAACCAGTTTGGTGAATGTTAGATATATATATATTTGTCAATGTGTGTGTAGAAAATTGTTACCTCCAAATTGTATTCTCTTTTTGATATGTATTTGTTCATACCTTTTGTAATCTGTAGTTTCTTTACCTCATTCTAAAGAAATATTCTGTGGTCATCTATTCAACCAAAATCACCATAAAAAAACTAGCAAATATCTGAAAACTCGGTTAAGAAATAACCAGAAACTTGAGATCCCATTCATTCCTGGAGATGCTGATGATGATATAGCCGAGGAGAGTTACACTGAACGAGACTATCTGTACAAGATTTATTGTTCACTTTGTAATGGGCTAATGGTTGGTTTATGTTTTATTGAGAAGACAAAATTGGTTCATGTTCAATTCTCGGTTTAATATTTTTTGTTCAATTTTCGGTTTAATTTTAGGTCTAGAACTTTGGTTTAATTATTTAATTTGGGCTTTAGCCAATCAATATTAGGTCTGATCCAACCAAAAGAGATTATGTAGATACTGACATGGCATTTAAGTCCAGCACAAGAATGCAACGTCAGCAATTCTCACGAAAAAACTAACATCAGTTAAAGATTTGATGCTTTAGACCGAAATACTATAGATTGTGATGTCGTGTGATGTTTTATATAAGTTGGTGTATATTATAAATCTACACTTTGGGTCTAAATAGTCAGTTTTTCCGTGATTTAATAGGTAAAGTAGAACCTTCTGGCTTAGTCTAAAGGTTTGTTAAAAACTTCTTCGTTATACTTTCCTCTTTGTTTCTCTTCCATTTTTCAATCACCGTTTTGACGACGAACACAATTCGCCGGCGGCGAAGATGCTACAGCATCAGATCGTACAATCTCCGGCGAGATTAGGATTAACAAATCCTAATTCACCCTCCGTACAAAATCCAACACCAACTCGTCATGGCCATCCAACGTCATCTTCCTCCTCTCAATCTCAACACCAACAACAACAGATCCAACAACCTTCTAATCTCCTCCCTTCCTCCACCGCAACCGCCACCGCAATCGCTGTGTCATCATCTTCATCAGCGATCTCATCCTCCGCTTTGTTATCACTCCTTCCACCATTACCACGAGCTCAAGCTCTTCTCCAACAAATGGCGATTCTAACCTCCAAGCTCTTCGAAGTCTCTCCTAATCGCGCTCTTTGGCTCTCAGCTTTCCGTGGAACTCTCCCGTCGTTCCTCTCCTCCCACTCGTTACCGCCGCCTCCGCCGCTCGAAAACCCTAACCCTTTATCAACGAAGGAGATTCTCTCTCAGTTCAATTCTCTCCAGACGCAGCTATTCGAATCCGTTACGGAGCTTCAAGAGATTCTTGATCTACAAGACGCGAAGCAGAAGGTGGCTCGTGAGGTAAAATCTAAAGATTCGTCTCTTTTGGCTTTTGCTAATAAGCTTAAGGAAGCAGAACGTGTTCTCGATATGCTTGTTGATGATTACTCCGATTATCGGAAACCGAAACGATGTAGAACTGTTAGTGAGGACGAAGAAGGAGAAGAAGAATCCACTACAGTTTCGTCTCAGCTTAAGCTTAAGGACATTTTAGGTTATGCTCATAAGATTAGCTACACAACGTTTGCTCCACCGGAGTTTGGTGCGGGACAAGCACCGCTTCGTGGTGCATTACCACCAGCTCCACAAGATGAGCAAATGAGAGCTTCTCAGCTTTACACATTCGCTGATCTCGATATTGGTTTACCGAAAACAGTTGAGAACGTTGAGAAGAAGGTGGAAGCACTTGTGGAGCCAACACCGGAAGTGAATCTTTCTGCGATTCAGAACCTGCTTCCGTCGAATATTGCTGTTCCTTCGGGATGGAAACCGGGAATGCCAGTGGAGTTACCGAAAGATTTGCCATTGCCACCTCCTGGATGGAAACCAGGAGATCCAGTTGTTTTACCACCGTTCGAGTCGATGTCTGCACCTAGATCCGAGGCGCAGCAACAAATCCGACCTCCTCAGGGACTTCACAGACCACCGCCCGATGTTATACAGGTCAGAGCTGTTCAGCTCGATATTGTGGAGGATGATGAGAGCAGTGATTACAGTAGCGATGAGGCGAGCTCAGATGACGAGGATTAATTAAATGTTATGATTGATGAGCCTCTCTGTGCTCTGGAGATATACAGAGGTATAAATGAACAATGTCACTGCTAATTGTTGATCAAGCTTGTTTGGTATTGTTCTTATGTGGTTAGATCTTTTTATAATATGCTTCATCGTTTCCAGTATCTTAATGTAGCAAGATTTGTTCTTTAGGACAAAATTTGTCTCACATGAATGAAATTGCTAAATATCTGGAGTATCTAATGCGGTGGTTTGCAGAATTACATTCACTATCTTCATTTCTAGATTCAGTTCTTTCGCATTCCCTGCCTTTAGCCAAGGATCACATTGTTAATAGACTTTGTAACAATACACAAATGAAAGTGTGATATGATAACAAAATTGGGAATGTTCAACCGGTTCAAATTCGAATCGATTTCTCTATACACTATAAATGCAAGCATTCACATCCGTCTCAAGAGAGACTTAAACTAAGTGTAAATATCCAAAGGACTTACATTAATGGAAAACAGTCATCAATGGAGATTATTAAGTTGTGCGAAATCATCAATGGAGATGACAGTAAAAGTGAAAGCACAACGAAAATGATATATCTTCAACCTAAATGGGACTTCAACAATTTACTGTAATATCCTTCCAAAACACCCTAAAAGCTACGTATGCTATACATTTTGGGCCTAAATGGGCCTTTCGGCCTGCAAATATCTCCACATTTTACGATACTACCCTAGCAAGAAACCCTAAATAGCTACACATACTATAAGTACACAGCCGCACACACTAACACTCCGTTCCACCAAAAAAAAAAAGAAAACCCTAAAAATGGTAGCCAATTCCGCCGCACGCCCTCTCGTCACCGTCCAATCTTTGGGCGGTGACATGTCCACAGATCAATCCAACACCATCACACTCCCCGACGTGATGCTAGCACCGATCCGACCCGACGTCGTCAGCTTCACACACGCCCAAATGTCCAACAACAGTCGTCAACCTTACGCCGTCTCCAAAAAAGCCGGTCACCAAACCTCCGCAGAATCCTGGGGAACAGGACGCGCCGTCTCACGTATCCCTCGTGTTCCCGGAGGTGGAACTCACCGTGCAGGTCAAGCTGCTTTCGGAAACATGTGTCGTGGTGGACGTATGTTTGCTCCGACTAAGATCTACAGGAAATGGCATAGGAGAATCAATGTTAACCAGAAACGTCACGCGGTTGTTTCCGCAATCGCTGCAACGGCTGTTCCTGCTCTTGTGATGGCTCGTGGTCATAAAGTGGAGAATGTTCCTGAGTTTCCTCTTGTGGTGAGTGATTCTATTGAAGGTGTTGAGAAGACGAGTGGTGCTATTAAGGTTTTGAAGGAGATTGGTGCTTTTGATGATGCGGAGAAAGCGAAGGAGAGTATTGGAATTCGTGCGGGGAAAGGTAAAGCGAGGAACCGTCGTTACATTTGTAGAAAAGGTCCTCTTGTTGTTTATGGTACTGAAGGTGCTAAGATTGTGAAAGCGTTTAGGAATTTGCCTGGTGTTGAGTTGTGTCATGTAGAGAGGTTGAATTTGTTGAAGTTAGCTCCTGGTGGTCATCTTGGTAGGTTTGTGATTTGGACTAGGAGTGCTTTTGAGAAGCTTGAGAGTGTTTATGGTTCGTTTGAGAAGAGTAGTGAGATGAAGAAAGGGTATGTTTTGCCTAGGGCTAAGATGACCAATGCTGATTTGGCTAGGATTATTAATTCTGATGAGGTTCAGAGTGTTGTTAAGCCGATTAATAAGGATGTTAAGAGGGCTGTTATGAAGAAGAATCCTTTGAAGAATTTGAATGTTATGTTGAAGTTGAATCCTTATGCTAAGACTGCTAAGAGGATGTCTCTGCTAGCTGAGGCTCAGAGAGTTAAGGCCAAGAAGGAGAAGCTCGAGAAGAAGAGGAAGGTTGTCACTAAGGTAAAACTATGGAACACTCTCATTTCTATTTGCTTGGCTTGGATTATCATTTCATTTCTGATTCGTTGTGTATATAAAGTCCTAGTCTTTTGATGTGGTTTAAGTTTGTTTGGTAGTTTAGAATGCATATTACAAGTGGGTTTGAAGTTTGGTATACAAATGCTCTGTTGATAGCATTATATGTCATGTTAATGTGCTAATCGGTGTACTTTATTTAGTTTAATAGTTTTGGATTACTAATTGTGTGTTTATCGATGTGGTTGAACTGTGAAATGGATGGTTATTGTGTTGAATAAGATTGGTTTTACAGAGATGCTCATGTTCTAACTTGATCATTTCTCAGTTTGTTTATGTTCTTAACTCATTTTGGTTTGTTGTTTACCATAGGAGGAAGCACTAGCAATCAAGGCCGCAGGAAAGGCATGGTACAAAACTATGATCTCAGACAGTGACTACACCGAGTTTGATAACTTCACCAAGTGGCTCGGAGCCAGTCAGTAATGATGATGCTGTCGCCTTCGCACTATCTCTTTTCTTTAGGCAAAGATTTTGTTTCTCTGTTTTATGTTCTTCATTTCTCGTGGATTTATATGGTGTTTACTTTGGTTATATGTTATGCTTTTGACTTGGTAAGAGGATTTTTAAGAACTACTAAAACTTGTTTTTTTTCCAATTCTATTCCCCTTAAGCGCATTTACTTCTTCCAAATCCATTGTGAGATTTGATAATCAATCTCTTTTGTGCAATCGAACTTATATATACATTGATTAATTAGTCTGGGCAAACTGTTGTTATGCATAAGAAATCTGAATCTTCCAACTTTATAACTACCAATAGCTGAATTTAATTATGTTGGGTCACTTGATAAGACTTCATATCAGCCCTTAAGCTATAGAACTAGGCATGTCCAGGTCCAATGGATGTACATTTGTCTTCCTTGTAACCCAAGTTTCCGTAAAACTCCAAAGGAAAATATTAAAGAAAGAAAAAACAGGATATTTGGTTTTGTCAACAAAGTTGGATTTTGTTTTAATTAGTTGAAAACAATAATATATTTTATTCTTAACTTCTTAAAAGTATAATCCAAACTTTTCGTATACCACAACAACTTTCACCACTTTTCCTGTAAACTACAAGTAAATTTGTTAGAGAATTAAGGGAGATTTTGTGTCTAGCTATGGGAATTATTACTAATAATTTTAGCTAAAAAAAAAAACTATCGTACAAACACAATTTAATAATGAAAAATTGACATTTCATTTTTTTCATTTGTCTTGGAGATGTTGTCATGAATCATGATTTATGTTAAGAAAATATTCTCTTGATTTGATATACCAGAAAAATATTTCCGATTAGCTTAATATATTTTAGATTTTGTCTGTCTACTTTAAAGACCTAACGAGTGCTTGTACAAAAAACCCTAAAGCAAACGACTTAATAATGCATTAACTTTTCAACTTTAATAATAAAAAATTATATTTTCCAATGACCATTAAAAAAAAAAAACTTAGTTTAATGAATAATAATAATACTACCAATTAAAAAACATGGATTCATTTGTCAAAAAGGGGAAAAAAAGAAAGGAAGCTTAAAATTTAATTGTACGGTTTAAATCTCTTAATGACGACACGTGGCATAAACAACCCAAACGAGGCGGTGCTAATTACCCTAATCCCAAACCCAAAATCTCCACATCCCTTGGATCTTCTCAAACCAATCCAAAACCGTCCAATCAAATAGTACACAGTACTTACCCTGTACAAGACCCGTAGACGATAACTCTTAAAATTTTATTTAGACTTCTAATTAAATAAACCAAGCGTCTTAGCAAAATAAGCATAAGAGAAGAAAAAAAAAGAAAAAGTATAGAGAGATATTATTTGTATCTATCTATGTGATTGTGATCTTCTTCTTCTTCCCTGGAGATTAAATCAAAACCCTAGATTTCTCAATTTCTTTTTCTTCATCAATCTCTCTCAAAGAGAATTTTTGAAGGTATTCGCTTTCCGTAGAGAGATTGGATCAAATTCTTGTGAGAAAAGGTGTGATTATTATTTTATTTTTTTATTTTGATCAAATTCGATCAGTTTCTTCGTTGTGTTTTACTCTTACTTGATCGTATCTGATAAGATTATTATGTTGATTTTTTTTTTTTTTTTTTGGAATTTTGGAATGTTGTCAGTGAAGCTTCTCTGTGTGTGATTTTGGTTTGGTGAAAATTGATTGTTTATGTATTGTGTTGTTGATTTTGAGGATTAATAGTATTTTTTAAGCAAACCCTAATTTTGGTTTTGGGGATAGTGATGGACTCTTATCTTGTATTTGAGAAAAATTGATGTTTGGTTTAGGTTTGAAGAAAGTTATAAGTTATGGAGAATAGAGGTCAGAAAAGAATGGAGGATGTTGATGAGTTACCTGCTGATAAGAGAGCTTGTAACGGGCCAAGCTCGTCTGGTGAAGGTTCAGGGGCCTCAGGGTCAGGTTCAGGGTCATCGGTTCAAGCTCAAGTTAATGGTTCGGATTCAGGTAATGAAAACTCGGGGAATGAAAACGATATTGAAAACGGTGATGCTGATATGGATACTTCTTCTTCATCTGGTTCGCATTCGAGTGGATCAGATGGAGAACAAGATAAAGATGAATCGGATTATGGATCTTGCGATTCTGATGATGCAGAAGAACAAGAGGAGGAGGAAGAAGAAGAAGAGGAGGAGGAGGAAGAGGAAGTAGTGGAGCCGAGACATCAGGAGCTTCAGGACTATCAGAGGCAGAGGTCGTCTGGGGATAACGGGAAGTTGAAGGATCTGTTGGCGAGATTGAGCGAGGAGACTGATCCTTCTTTGCTGTTGATTGGACTTACTGAGTTGTGTGAAGTGTTGTCGTTTGCTACTGAAGATTCACTGACCAGTGAATTGGCTAACACGCTCTCGCCGGTGCTTGTGAAGTTGTCGAAGCATGAGAACAATCCTGATGTTATGCTGCTCGCGATCCGAGCTATTACTTATTTGTGTGATGTTTACCCACGGTCTGTGGTTTTTCTTGTTAGGCATGAGACTATTCCTGCTCTCTGCCAGAGACTGTTGACTATTGAGTACTTGGACGTTGCTGAGCAGGTACAATATACTTTTCACCATATGGGTTTTTTTCCATACCTATAGAGAGCTAGTTTTGTTCGTTTTGTCACACTAACTGTTGAATTGTACAGTGTTTGCAAGCACTTGAGAAAATATCCCGAGATCAGCCAGTACCATGCTTGAATGCTGGAGCAATCATGGCGGTGCTTTCTTTCATTGATTTCTTCTCAACAAGCATACAGGTTAGCTATTTTAAGAATTACCTTGTTATGTCAGATTTGTCTGTTTTCTGTTACTGTGACATGGTTTAGCTCAAATGATTGACTTTATGAGACTTACTGATTTGAATTTTGCATTTGCATCAGAGAGTGGCAGTTTCTACTGTTGTGAATATATGTAGGAAGCTTCCATCTGAGTCTTCTTCGCCTTTCATGGATGCTGTTCCAATATTATGCAATCTTCTTCAGTATGAAGATCGACAGGTCAGAATGTTGTTCAGTTTTTTTTTCCTTTTCTTTTTCTTCAGTTTATATATTCTTCTGCAAAAATTAATGGTGTATATGTTTCTATTTGCAGTTGGTTGAGAATGTGGCTATTTGCTTAACAAAAATAGCAGATCAAGTTCGTCAGTCACCTGCATTGTTGGATCAACTATGTAGGCATGGGCTGATCCATCAATCCACACATCTTCTAAACTTGAATGGCCGCACTACCCTATCTCAACCTGTTTACAATGTACATCAGATCTTCTCTTTTTGTATGAGCCCTCCCGTATTCATTGCATTAAGATGACATTATCCGATTTGGCTTTGGTTGGCAGGATGTAATTGGATTGCTAAGAAAACTTTCTTGTGGTTCGACTTTAGCATTCAGAACTTTGTATGAGCTTAACATCGGCTACAGATTAAAAGAAATTGTGTCCGCCTATGACATTTCTCATTCAGTTGCTTCTACACATCCCATCAATGCATGTTCCAACCAGGTTTGAGTTTTTTCTTATATTCTTTTGTACTCCACCAGAGAGTTTTAAAAAAAATAGTCACTGTTGGTGAACGGAGTGCAATGATAATGATTCTAATGTTGGTGGTGGAAATCAAACTTAATACTCAGGTGCATGAAGTGTTGAAGTTGGTAATTGAGCTTCTTCCAGCTTCACCTGTAGAGGGTGATCAGCTGGCATTGGAAAAAGAAAGTTTTCTTGCCAATCAGCCTGATCTTTTGCAACAGTTTGGAGCAGACATGCTTCCTGTTATGATTCAGGTTATTTCCGACATACAATTTTCTGCTCTGTACATATGTATTTTCTGGTGATTCTCTCTTAACTGTATGATGTTTGTTATTCTTTGTAGGTGCTAAAATCTGGAGCTAACGTTTATGTTTCTTACGGTTGCCTGTCAGCAATTCACAAGCTGACTTGCTTGAGTAAGTCACACGATTTTGTTGAATTACTGAAGAATGCCAACATTTCGAGGTATTTGTTTTTGTAATTTTTTTAACAACTTTAATTTAACTTAACCCTGTTTCTTACTTTAGCTTATGATAGTGTATTTCATGATGCTGCAGTGTTTTGGCGGGCATTTTGTCAAGGAAAGATCACCACGTGGTCATTGTAGCACTACAAATTGCTGAAGTGCTTCTTGAGAAATACAGAGATGCTTTTTTGAATTCCTTTATAAAGGAGGGTGTGTTTTTCTCAATTGAAGCACTACTAAATTCTGATAGAGGGCAACAAAATCCAGCATCTGGTTTCATTCAAGGATCAGCTGACCTTTCACAAAAGGCTACTACAAAAGAGATTGTGAAATGCTTGTGCCAGTCTTTTGGTAGATCTCTTTCATCTTCGTCACAACCTTGTAAGGTTGAGAATGATTCTGTTTACATTCTTGCAACACATATCAAGAATCGTTTCTTTGGACCCGAGGTGTTCGACTCTGAGAAAGGCTTGACAGATGTCCTCCAAAACCTCAGGAACTTGTCAGTAGCACTTAACGATTTAATGACTGTACCCAATTGTGCACATGTCCTGCATGATGAGAAGTTCTTCTTACTATGGAATCAAATCATGGAAAGGCTGAATGGAAGGGAATCTGTATCCACTTTCGAATTTACAGAGAGTGGGATTGTAAAGTCACTGGCAAATTACCTGTCTAATCGACTATATCAACGGAAACTTAGCAAAGGATATCCTGAATGTGATAGTTTACCGTTTGTTGGTAAGAGATTTGAAGTGTTCACACGACTACTTTGGTCTGATGGTGAGGCAACTTCTTCCCTGTTAATACAGAAGCTCCAAAGTTCCTTATCTTCTTTGGAAAACTTCCCAACTGTCCTGAGCCAGTTTGTGAAGCAAAGGAACTCATTTGCGACTGTTCCAAATGGACGTACCACAAGTTACCCTTGCCTAAAAGTTCGTTTTCTGAAAGCAGAGGGGGAGACTGGTTTGCGTGATTACTCCCAAGATTTTGTCACTGTTGACCCCTTTTGCTACTTCGACGCTGTTGATCAATACATGTGGCCTAAAGTGGAACCTATACAGTCTGCGGAAGCTGAGGATGAAGCTATGGAATGTCAATCTTCTCAGTTACAGTCAACTTCGATATCTTGTCAAGGTGAAAGCTCAAGTCCAATGGAGATTGACAGTCCTAATGCCCCGCAGTTGCAGGTAATTTCTAATATGCCTCTAGTCTTTTAGCCCTTCGAAAGTGGCATGTGTGATCTCCCTTTTTAGTTCCGTCTTGCCTTGATTAGGTGTGATTTTGACATTTCCCGTATGAGTTTAGGAAAGCAATAATGCATTAGAATTGAGTTCTCGTCTTTCCACTTGATATTCCATATGGTGAAAGCTTTGAAGGTGGTATCATAGCAATGACTTTTATTTTTACTCATAGCTGCACCACTATGAGTTCTTACATCTGCAATATAGACATTATACGCTTCCATGATCTATACAAGTAGTAGTACTAATTAGGTTGTGTTTTAATTCTTGGTTTACTTATGAAGCTGTCTTCCTTTCTATATCTCCTTGTCATGCTTCTTTTTTCGGTTATCTGTCTTATTGAAGTTAAATTTATTTGTTGTGCGTAATTTTTTTGTGTCTCAAGGAATCTCAAGAGGAAAACCTGGAACAGAATGCTTCTTCGTCTGAAAAGGAGGATGCGCTACCAAGACTTTTGTTTCGTCTGGGAGGTCTTGAACTAGACCGCTCATTGACTGTATACCAGGCAATTCTCTTGCACAGAATAAAATCAGAAAGTGACACTACCAATAGTTCAAAGCTGAATGGATCTCATGACATCACTTATGAAAGGGCTCCACAACTTGCGGATTCTCATGAAGGTCTGTCTCCTACTGGGTCTATGGAAAATGATGAGTATCACCCGTTCTTATCCTACTTGTTTGCTCATAGACTTGCTTTGCGCCTTGAAAGTACCAGTACTCCTGCGCATGACATATTATTTCTGCTTAAGAGTCTGGAGAGCATGAACAGATTTCTCTTTCACCTCATTTCTCTTGGAAGGATTAACGCTTTCGGTGAGGGTAGGCTGGAGAATCTGGATGATTTGAGAGTACAGGTTCGTCCGGTGCCATATTCGGAATTTGTAAGCAGTAAGCTTACAGAGAAGTTAGAGCAGCAGCTGCGTGATTCTTTTGCTGTGTCAATCTGCGGTCTGCCCCCATGGTTTAATGATCTTATGGAATCATGCCCGTTTCTGATTGGTTTTGAAGTAAAATCTAAATACTTCCGACTTGCAGCCTTTGGCTCACAGAAGCTCCATCATCATCCTCAACTCCTTAACAGTTCAAATGATCATGGCGATGGGCGCCCAGTCACTGGTAGTTTACCTCGTAAAAAGTTCCTAGCATGCCGTGAAAAAATTCTAGAGTCTGCTGCAAAAATGATGGAGTTATATGGCAATCAGAAAGTGGTCCTTGAGGTTGAATACAGTGAAGAAGTTGGGACGGGTCTCGGGCCGACACTGGAGTTCTATACACTTGTCAGTAGGGCATTTCAAAATCCCAACCTTGGTATGTGGAGGAGTGATCGTGGTTCCTCTACCGCAGTTTTAGCTTCTCCTTCAGGACTCTTTCCACGCCCTTGGTCAGGTGCGTCAACTGCTTTTCCAGAGGTTCTGAAGAAATTTACCCTTTTGGGGACAGTGGTAGCAAAGGCTCTACAAGATGGACGAGTCTTAGACCTTCCTTTCTCCAGAGCCTTCTATAAGCTAATTCTCGGACAGGTAAGTTGGGTCCTTTAAGCGACGCTGTACATATATATTTTTCCCGGAATATGTTGGAGAGTCTTACCTGGAAGTTTTCTTGTAGGAGTTGAGTTCATTTGACATCCAGTTCATTGACCCTAAACTGTGTAAAACACTGGTGGAATTGCAAGCTCTGGAACGGAGGAGAAAGGTTTTTGTAGAAGCACAGGGTGATTCTCGAGCAGCCAAGTGTGATTTAAGTTTCCGTGGAACAAGTTTTGAGGATCTTTGTCTTGTATTTGTTCTTCCTGGCTACACAGACTATGATCTCGCTCCCCGATCTGTCAATGATGTGGTACGTAATATTTCGGTTCTGTGAACAAACCTCTCAAGGTACCTGAGCGTTTAAATTTATATCTACCCTTCTTCTCATTGTAGGTGAATTTGGATAATCTCGCGGAGTATGTCAAGGCTATTGTCAATGCCACAGTATTTGACGGGATCCAAAGACAAGTGGAAGCGTTTCGGTCTGGATTTAATCAAGTATGTAGCCTTCTTTTCTTTAGCTATTTTCTTCTCTATAATTTAAGCTTTGCATAATTCATTCCATTTGTCATAAAATACTTTCAGGTCTTCCCTATTGAGCATCTTCGGATATTCAATGAAGAGGAGCTGGAAACAATGTTGTGTGGAGAACGTGATCTCTTTAATGTAAGTAAACCATCAGATTCAACTGTTTTGAGTACTGTTTTTTCATCAGCTGAAAAAGTAATTTCTTTGCAGATGAATGAAGTCTTGGATCACATCAAGTTTGATCATGGATATACTTCTAGCAGCCCACCAGTAGAAAATGTTTGTTTTTCCTCTATTGTCTTTCGGCCTTCTTGATTTCTTGTTTCCGCGAATGAAACTAAAAGGTTTAACATTATGTCTCCAGTTGTTGGAGATTCTGCATGAATTTAACAAGGAGCAACAACGAGCCTTTCTGCAATTTGTAACAGGATGTCCTCGGCTACCTCCTGGCGGTTTAGCGTCACTCAATCCCAAACTAACAATTGTTCGCAAGGTCCAATATGACTGAAAAATTCTGTTTTTCACATTTTCCTTTATGCTATCTCTCTCTTTTCTCATCAGCCTTTTTTTTCGTTGCAAACAGCACGGTAGTGATTCTTCAGAAACCGACCTGCCTAGTGTGATGACATGCGCCAATTATCTGAAGCTTCCACCTTATTCTTCTAAAGTGACATCTCTCTTCATACTCGTTATTTCCACTCTTTTACTCCGTTTTTTTCCTCTGGACAAAAGCTTTTCTCAGGTTCTATCTGACTCGTCTTTTGTTTGTGTGTTTTCTTTGTCTGTGTTTTGCAGGAAAAGATGAAGGAGAAGCTAATTTATGCCATAACTGAAGGTCAAGGTTCTTTCCATCTCTCTTAAATTAGTCTCTTATAGAGTTAGCAGAATTGGTAGGAGTTGTCAGGAGATTAGAGTGGAGAATGTTTTGAAGAAACAGAGAAGAAGCTCTTCTTATTTATATGGTTTTTAAGTTTTTTCTTCTTTTAGGATTTTGTATAAAAAAATCAGTAGTAGGGAAAAAAGAATCTCTCTTTTGGACTCTGATGAAAAACCTTGTACATAAATAATCCTTTAAAATGGCCTAATATTATTGTATATTATTAATTTGTGAATGTGCTAAAACTCACTTAACTTGAGAGGAATTTGAAAAATATAAATCATCACAATTAATAATAGTAAAAACATTTCTCAATCGTCGAACCATGTGACTGATAATTACTCTATTGGCAATGCAACAATAAATGTTGCAAGCGACTTGGCATCTACAAAAGTAGATGGAACAACAAACACAATCCCTTTTAAGACAGCTCCGAACCAACATGAAGTACATTCAACTCTTTCTCCAAATGCAGAACTCACATTAACTACTCCCACATCTGTCTCCTCCAAATTGCTACCGCACTCGCATGAATGGCAACCGCTAACTGCTTCATCTCTCGGATGTGTTGTTACTTTCATACCATCACATCCACTATTTTCGCCACCACCTTGTTCCCTGACGATCGAGAAAAGATCCGCATTCGCTTTTTTGCGGGTTACTACCGCGTGTTTCACGCAGGGTAGAGACATTTTCGGGCATGTTTTGGCTCGGAAAACTACAGGCTCACCAGGGTTGAGAACCGAGACTGACTTAGGAAATTCGAATGGGCAATCACCAAGGTTGAGTTTGAGTGAAGGCAGGTGAAACATTGGTTTGAGTGTGGTCTGGAAATGAGATAAAGAGTTATGGATTTGAGCCCATTTGGTCAAGAAGTCTGTCTCAAGAAGAAGGTCAGCTATTAGGATGCTGCAGCTTAACCCAATTGAGTACCCACCACTCTCAAAATTTGTCACCTATTATCAAATATTAAGTACAAAAATCTCATTGTTATGCATTGTAAAAGAAAACTTAAATTTTACAATTTTGTAAGTCCAAAAATCCCTTTTTGTGTTAAAAATTCAAGAATCTTTAAAAAAAATAATTAGTTATAAAATTTAATTTTAATTTGACGAAATTTTTTTATAGTATTTTCATGAAGAATTAATAAAGTTGTAAATAATAAAATTTTATAGGTAACCTGAACATAGAACAATGGAGAGAATTGAGGATCAACTTCATCAATGTCTTTCCAAAAGACAATCTCTGCTTCAGCTCTGCTTTTGTCTCTCTTCACCATTTCAAGAAACTCCTCCAAACTCATCCCATACTTTGCCTCCACAAGCCTAGCACCAGCATCATTAGCCACAACCTCCAAACCAATATCATCCACCGTCGTTCTCCTCCTTCGCAGTCTACCCGAAAGCATTGGCTGCTCGGTCATGGCTCTCCCTAATGACTCCCTGATCCACCCCGCCACTAACCACCCTCTCTCACAACTATCATCAGTGTAATACATTACTATGTTCAATGTTCGCTTGAATATTCCTGCTTCGACTGGATCCTGGACTGATATGGAACGGACTAGCCGAGTTTTCGTCATTTCAACCGGCATGACACTCTGAATTCCGGCGATCATCGACTTGGGAATTTTGGTCTCCATCTTAGCTCTAACTTGTGAAGTTAGTCTTACATTGTCCTGTCCTATTTATAGGAACATAAAGTTATTTAATATTCTCCATTTTAATTAATATAATAAATATCATTTTGACAATTTCTACATGAATTGTAACCAAAAGTCTTAAATTAATATTTTTAAAACGACATTAAATTTTAAAAGGTCCATACACTATTTGGCCTTGGAGCGTTTTTAATAAATTATCCGTCTCATCTACCACTGAATTTGGATTTGGTAAATGGATTAATATTTTATATATGTATCTTAAAATTAAACTATACATGAAAACACAGATTAACTTGGTAATATTGTGATACAAAAGGCTAATATAGATGTGTTCTTTAAATGGTGGAACAAATTGAAGAGATGAGTTGTAAAATTTATCAAGGAAACTCAACAGTATTGAATGAATATTGTGAATACAGATCAAATTTGAGCCGACTTGCATTAACTCACTGATATTGACTTGTTTATTTGATCGATTCTATTTTTCTGCTTCTCAAGTTGCTTAAAGAGTAAATATATTTAATGTTCATTGACTCTCTTTTTGTTTTTTTGTTTACTTCATAGTGCAAATTTGCATTTAATGATCATACCTCTGTTAGTTAGCATGGTGGATATTCAATACGACGTTAGGTAATGGTAGTTACTAGTTACCATTATTTCAAAAATGAATTATTATATTAACTACTTATAGCAACAAAATACAGAGTATTCCATTCATGTTTTGGTTAAAACTATGATCGATATTAATAGCATGAAAATTTCATCTGCACTCCATCAGGGATTTTGGATTGAATTTTGAATTCTGAAAAAACTTTGATAATGGTATCTGAAATTAAAAGAAAATATGTGATGTAAACAGAACATATGATTTGTTCTTAACAACATCTAAATCTTATTAGTAGACATTAATTATAGGGGTTCTTGTATAAAATGGGTTTTTCCCCCTACTTTCCACAACTAGGTTTTTTTTTGTATTTTGTCACATATTTTGACTTAAATAATCTTTTAAAATTTCTATTAATATTTTTAAAGGCTTAAAAAATAAAAACAAAAATTACGTGACAAAAGAATAAGGATAAACAACGATTTTTGTATATATAGATTTTTTTGATAATTCGTTTTATGTCTAAATCCATGTTCTAAATAATTTAGAATTCGTTTTCTAACTAGTTTTTATATTCTAAAATAATTAGAAGTCGTTTTCTGACTATTCTTAATGTTCTAAAAGATTTAGAATACATCTTTTAACTAGTCTTAATGTTCTAAAATTTTAGAATACGTCTTCTAACTAGTCTTAGTGTTCTAAACAATTTAGAATACGTCTTCTAACTAGTATTAATGTTCTAAATAATTTAGAATACGTCTTCTAACTGGTCTTAATGTTCTAAAAAATTTAGCATACCTGTTCTAAAAATATATATTTTGTATTTAATGCATATTTAAGAGAAAAATTCGAGTTTATCATTATTCCCTTAATTAAAATTAGAAAATCTATTAAAATCTATATTTTAAAATACCTAAATCTATTAATATCTTTTAAATAATAATAATAAAAAATATTACCAAAAAATCATCTATCTCTATTATCCCCTCTCATGTTCATGTTTTTTTAATCATCTTCTACCAAAATTTCTCTTAACAAACTATGCAATTTGTGGTGTATGGAGATCACCCCGCAAGAATCGATGGATATTTGCTCTTAATAAATTCCAATGTGGTAGATTAATAACTTTGATTTAATTATTTCATTTTTCAAATCAAATACATATTTAAAATCCGACCCAAAAAAATATATACATATTTAAAAGTCCTAATTGTCCATATTAAATATTATAACCCATTAACATATTTTATTTTTTCCCTAAATACATAATTAAGCATTAAACTTATTTACAAATCAATTACATATTTTAACCCATTTACATATTTTTTTAGGGGAAAAACCTTTTTTATAATTTTCATAGTATTTTATATTAAAAAAACTCAATTACATATTTTAAACTCATTTACATATTATTATATAAAAGTAATTTGCTTCATATTATTTTAAGGGCATAATAGGATTTTCATTATTAATAAGAGAGAATCACAAATATACCCAACTTCCCATACCCATAACCACATAT
>OVAP01000339.1:0-39309 GCA_900406295.1 Aurinia saxatilis | reverse complement strand
AGGGAGAAGTTTGCTTAGTGTAAGATGGATAATCACAACTTTTTACAACAGAAACAAATTTATGTCATGTTATTTTAGTAAATGTCATGCTATTTTGTCGATTTTTTATAATAATAAATTATGTATAATTATTTAAAATAACATGTTATGTGTCCGTCTAACATGTTATGTTATTTGTCGTAATAACATGTAATCTGGATATACAAATATATTGAGATATATAAATGACACGTAATTTGGATACATAACATGTTATGTCCACATACCATGTAATCCNGATACATAACATGTTATGTCCACATACCATGTAATCCGGATACACAATAAATATCGAGATAAATATAGATATGTAATTTAAATACATAACATGTTATTTGTCCGTATATCATGTTATTGTTCGTATAACATATAATTTGAATACATATTATATATCGAGATATATAGCTGACATGTAATTTAGATATATGACATGTTATTTGTCCACACAACATGTTATTTGTCCACACACCAATCCAACGATTTAATCGAATAAAAAAGAATTTAAATCGATTTTCCATCAATCCAACACTTAATATATTATGACAAATTTACTCGTAAGACAGACTTTTAAATCAAAGAATATGTAGTTTTGTTACGACTTGAAGATCGAAGAGCGACGAGAATAAAAAGTGTTTTGGAGAGAGTGAAAAAAGGAAAAAAAACAAATTAATGAAATATTGAAGAAAATAAAAAAAGTTAGAGAGATATAGTTTGAATTGGTGGAGAACTAACAAAAATTATAAGAAGAAGATGAAGAGAAGAACTATTGAGGAAAAAAACGTAGGGATATAATGGTGATTTCGCAACCGAATAGTTCTGTCTTCCATATTTAAAGTTTTGTTATCCTAATATTTTTTAGTTCCTTTACCATTTTGTGTAAATTATTCTTTTCAAGGAGAGTTAAACTAAAAAGAAATTGAATATTTCAAGAACCATTAGACCCACCAATAATCATTTTGGTTTTTCCGGGACTTGAAATTGTATATACGTAATGTCATATTTAACCGATTGATGGTCATTAGATACTCCCGAAATTATGTAAAGTTCATATATATATATAGATATATGTCGTCCCTATATTTTAGCGTGAATAACATTAACTAGAATTCTAGAAATAAGATAAAAAAAAAAGTTAATAATCTACACAAAAGCACAAAATTTAATATATTTTGATTACTGTGTTAAAATAAAAAATATAAGTTTTTGGTTGAGGTGTGTGTATACAACAACGACCTGGTCTGAGGCGCACATTAGGCATCGGCGGAGAAAGAAAACAAACATCATCTTGTTCGTCTTCGTTATCCTAAAAACCTATTTCTTCTGTCTTACCTCGATCCTCTCTCTTTCCATGTCCGATTTCCTCAATTTCTGATTCCAATTTTCTCTGGTTCGTCTTCTTCAATTCCACCTTTTTACTCCCCTGTTGGAATACTGCTCTGATTCGACTTTGTGGTTGACCCAAAGTTTGCTTTTTTTTTTTACTATGAAATGTGTTTTCCTTAGCTTTGATTTATTTAGGGTTAAAAGCTCGATACGTTTCATATTAGGTTTTGGGTGCTAATGAGCTCACTTACAGAACATTTCATTTTAGATAAAAGCAAGTATTTTGCAGCTGTCTTAGCCTTTTGTAATTCCTGCATATCATCTTAGCTTGATTGCCACTTATGGTTGAGACCTAGTGTTGCATAATCTATAATGCTCCTAAATGTTGTGTCCTGTTTGGCAGGTATAATGAAAGGCTTTAGAGATTGGATTATTGCTCTATCTAACTCCATGGCATCATCTAGACCACTTTTGGGGACCGACCCTTTTTTCCCTGATCCTCAACAACAGGATAACCACTGTATGCTATCTCTCTTTCTTCCTGACTTATTAATACTTAACCTCTTCTTGTGCTCTATGGCCATATCCTCTTTTGCAAGTCACTCTTTCTTTGTCTTAAATCCAAAAGCCACTTCCTGCTGTCTAGATTAGGTTCTATGCTCATTTTTACTACTATTCAAATGGACTGTGATTTCTGATATTTTATCTTCGTGCTGTTATGTTTTCTTTGACTAATACATTTCAATTTTGTTTTCAGCTGTAGCACCTACTTTACCAGAACCAGTGACACCCTCGGAAGTACCATGTTCAACCAGTGGTGATATGCAAGTTCAGCCTCCTCTCTCTCAGCAACAAGCTCCATTTGAAAGCTTGTACCAGTCAAGTTTTGATCATAACGAAAGGACACGTAATCCATTAGCAAAGATTGGTGATCTCCAGATTCAGTTTTTACGCCTTGTTCAAAGGTTTGGGCAGTCACAGAGCAATATTCTAGTCTCTAAGGTTTTATATCGGGTGCACCTAGCTACGCTGATACGAGCTGAGGAATCAGACCTGAAAAGAGTAAAACTTAGGCAAGATAGGGCCAAAGCTCTAGCAAGGGAACAAGAATCATCTGGCATACCGGAGTTGGATTTCTCACTTCGAATCCTTGTCCTGGGGAAAACAGGTGTTGGCAAGAGTGCAACCATAAACTCTATTTTTGGTCAGTCCAAAAGTGAAACTGATGCTTTCCAACCGGCCACAGATCACATAGAAGAGGTTATGGGAGTTGTTAGTGGAGTTAAAGTAACCTTTATTGATACCCCTGGTTTTCACCTGCTGTCATCTTCTAGCGCGAGAAAAAACCGAAAGATTCTGCTCTCGATCAAGAGATATGTTAAGAAACGTCCACCTGATGTAGTTCTTTACTTTGACCGCCTTGATATGATCGACAGGCGATACAGTGATTTCCCCCTTCTGAAGCTTATAACTGATGTTATTGGTTCAGCTATATGGTTAAATACGATTCTTGTTATGACTCATTCTTCAACTGCTTCAGAAGGACGTAATGGACAATCTATGAACTACGAGTCATATGTGAGCCAGCGCATGGATGTGGTTCAGCACTATATACACCAGGCTGTGTCCGATACAAAACTAGAAAACCCTGTCCTATTAGTTGAGAATCATCCAAGCTGTAAAAAGAATCCTGCGGGCGAGTCTGTTCTTCCAAACGGTCTAGCATGGAAGCCTCAGTTTATGTTTTTGTGCGTTTGCAACAAAGTTCTTGGCGATGTCCAGTCTCTACTGAGGTTTCGTGACAGCATTGGCCTGGGACAGCCAGGTAGTACCCGAACAGCTTCCCTTCCTCATCTTCTTTCGGTATTTCTGCGCCGTCGCTTATCATCAGGTGCAGATGAAGCAGAGAAAGAGATAGACGAGCTTCTGAATTCGGAGCTAGAGGAGGAAGATGAGTATGACCAGTTGCCTGCAATTCGTATCCTTGGTAAATCCCGATTTGAGAAGATGTCGAAGTCTCAGAAGAAAGCGTATCTTGATGAACTTGATTACAGGGAAACCCTTTATCTGAAGAAACAATTGAAGGAAGAATGTCGAAGACGACGAGATGAAAAGATAATCGAAGAGGAAAATCTCAACAAGGATACCGAACCCAGCGAGCAAGCAGTTGTTCCAATGCCTGACATGGCGGGTCCAGATAGTTTTAATTCAGATTTTCCGGCGCACAGATACCGATGCATTGCGACAAGTGACCAGTGGCTAGCGAGACCTGTCTATGATCCACAAGGCTGGGATCGTGATGTGGGATTTGATGGCATAAGTATCGAGACAGCTGCAAAGATAAATAGGAATCTATTTGCTTCGGCTGCAGGACAAGTGAGTCGAGACAAGCAACATTTCACTATCCATTCTGAGACTAATGCAGCTTATACTACAAACTCTAGAGAACAGACATTCTCTGTAGGCGTTGACCTCCAATCATCAGGAGAAGATCTTGTCTACTCGTTACAAGGCGGCACAAAGGTTAAAGCCTTTGATCTTAACACAACGGATCTTGCAGTCGGTTTGACGTCTTTTGGCGGGAAATACTACGTGGGCGGAAAGCTTGAAGATACATTATTGGTTGGGAAGAGGGTGAAGTTAACAGTGAATGCAGGTCAGATGAAGGGTTCAGGGCAAACAGTGCACGGTGGGAGCTTTGAAGCTTGTATCAGAGGAAGAGATTACCCAGTTAGAAACGAGCAAATCGGGTTGACAATGACGGCTTTGTCTTTCAAAGAAGAGCTAGTCTTGAACTGGGGTTTACAGACTCAGCTTAGACCAACCCGGGACACAAACCTAGACGTCAACATAAACATGAACAATAGGAAAATGGGAAAGATAAACGTGAAACTCAACAGCTCCGATCACTGGGAGATCGCGTTGATCTCAGCTATTACGATTTTCAAGACTTTGTTACGGCGGAAGAAAGCTTCGAGTGAAATCACAAAGGAATATGAAGAAGAGTTGTGAATTTCCCCTATTTGGAGCTTTTGAACATATGAATAGACAAGTTGATGTAAAAGATGTTTTAAAAGACAGAACAAGATTCACATATTCACATCTCCTTCCATTGTTCTATGTTATACTCTTGTTCATGTGATCGTTAGAACAGACATTGCCTCTTCAATAAAATGTACACCAGTATTTTGGTTGCAATGCTATGACAAATTTATTTAGCTATATTTGTACACATCGTTATGTAGTTTGGTAACATTTTTTTGTTTTTGTTACACAAGTAAATGAAAGAGTTTTGGGCCGATGGAATTATTATGGGCCGAAATAATAAGATGGGCCATAAATTAAAAAGGGCACGTTTGTGTAGAGAGAGCTTCTCCCATTTAAGCCACTGCTGGTCTCCAACCCTTAAAAGGGCGCACTACTCTTACAGAGAAAACCCTAATCGGCGACAATGGGTACGCCGAATTTTTCTCCATTCGATTTACTCTATCTCATAGATCTTCGTTTCTTTGTATGGTTTTGAATGTCTTTGGTGCTGGATTCTGATTCGTAACCTTGATTTTTGTTGGTGTTAGGTATCTCTCGTGATTCAATCCACAAGAGACGTGCCACTGGAGGCAAGCAAAAGCAATGGAGGAAGAAGCGAAAGTGAGTTTTTGCTTGTTACTCAGATCTCTTTCGATTTAGTGTTGTTCCTGCTTCTTTGTGTTGTTTTAGAAATGCTTTGAATTACTAACTGAAGAAGATAAATCTGTTAAGGCTTTTAGATGTTTGTATAGCAATCTTAGAAGATAGGATTCATAGTTTTCTGTGTAGTAATTGTTGTCATGCTCCTATGGTATATGTATGGGTTGTAAAGTTTGTGTTTTTTTTTGTGGGTTTGTGAAGGTACGAAATGGGAAGGCAGCCTGCTAACACCAAGCTGTCATCCAACAAGACGGTGAGAAGAATCCGTGTTCGTGGAGGAAATGTTAAGTGGCGTGCGTTGAGGTTGGATACTGGTAACTACTCTTGGGGTAGTGAAGCAGTTACCCGCAAGACCAGAGTTCTCGATGTGGTCTACAATGCCTCTAACAATGAGCTTGTTCGTACCAAGACTCTTGTCAAGAGTGCTATTGTCCAGGTCGATGCTGCTCCTTTCAAGCAATGGTATCTTCAGCATTACGCTGTTGAGGTTGGACGCAAGAAGAAGAATGCTGCTGCTGCCACTAAGAAGGAAGGAGAGGTGGGACTATTCTTTTCTGTTGGGTGATTGATTTCTCAACTTAGTTTCGGTTTTGGTGCTTGATACTTATTGTCTTTGCTCATCTAATTGGCTACTATAGGATGTTGAGGATGCAGCTCCAGCTGCTGCTGCTGCTGCCCCTGAGGAGACCAAGAAGAGTAACCATGTGCAGAGAAAAATTGAGGCTCGTCAAGAGGGACGCAGCCTTGATTCACACATTGAGGACCAGTTTGCAAGTGGTCGTTTGTTGGCTTGCATCTCTTCAAGGCCTGGCCAGTGCGGACGTGCTGATGGGTATGTTCCTCTACTGCCTTGGATCTATTTTGTTTTGTTCGTTTATGCAATTTTGGTTTATTGACTCAACCTTGTAATTTTTGTGCAGATACATTTTGGAAGGTAAAGAGCTTGAGTTCTACATGAAGAAAATCCAGAAGAAGAAGGGAAAGGGTGCTGCTTAGAGTTTGTTATTTGTCTTGAAACTTTTGTTATCTTTAAACATGTTTTGAGTTATCAGTTTCGTACTTCTGAGAACCAATGTTTTTGGATTAGCGTATTTTGCTGAACTCCCGTCACTTATTATGTTACAATGGTTTTGTCTCAGATTTCTCTCTTAATTTTAAACTTATTATGATGTCACTGATGAATTTGATAGCTACACTACTGTCAAAACCAATGATTTGATCTAAAGCTTTTGATTAGAATCACCGTAGTTAGTTAGTAAGTAGCATCAAAGAATTGTTAGTATTGTATAATCATTTTTTAAGTATAATTATTTTTTAAAAGACTTGTTAGTATTGTATCATCATTTTTTAATTGTTAGTATTGTGTAATCATTTTGTTTTAGCAACAAAGAATTGTTAGTATTGTATAATTAATTTTTTACAGTTTACTGATTTGCTGTACATTGCAAACCAATCTGAGCTTTTGGCATTTTCTTCTAACAACACAAGCTAACGAGGTGAATCAACAACCACATAAACTATTACAGATTAAGGCTAAAACCTGTGCGTAAAGTTAACAGTTTTGGATCTAGGGATTCTGAAACTTGGGTAATTTTGAGTTGGTTCTGGACCTTAAACCACAGCACCAAACCGATGACAAGTTAGAAATGTTGAATGAGCAAATCAATCAAGGGTCCGGCTTTTTACATCAATTATTCTGCGCCGTTCTTTAATTTGAGAACAAATTCATTTAAGATTGCCACTAATAATTGGTCTATGTAGACTTTTATTGGTTTATAAAATTTTGAAGACTTTGAAAAACAATAACACACATATCTTTTGAATTATAATAAAGATCGAAATGATCGTATAAATAGAAATTTTATAGAATTAGGTTGTAACTAAAAGCTTTAGATAAAGTTTCAGTGAAATTATTAAGAAACATGAACCTAACAAGTAATAATACATGGTCCGACTTCTTTTTAAAAGAAGAAAAAGTATCGCATCGATTTATCTGCTTCTCCCGATTTACATATTTTCTTAAGGTTCTACTATGGTTCTTCTAGTGAACCTTCCGATCTGATCTATTTCTATAAAAGGTGGACATAGGTTTTCGGCTATAGAAATTTTGTTCCTGCTATAAAGTTCGATCGAAACTCTCTTTCTTTGCATGCTATGGTGCTGTGGTGTTTTCTTCCTTCGCTCAACCGCACTGAAGGGTTTTGGGAAGTCGATTGGTCCCGTTTGCTCTAAGTGGTAGTGTGTGGTGCTCATTTCAGAGGCAAACAGATTCACTATAAATGGGGTCTTAGTTGTCTTGGATATCGGTTTAAAGTCTTCGATCAGTTTTCAGATTTAGAAGTCTTGGAGTTAAGGTAGTTCTCGATCTTACTTTAGGGGTGTAGTTGTTTGGTTTAACTTGATTTTATTTATTTCTCTCTAATCTCTATTTTAGATTTAACTTGTGTCAGTTTGTAGACTCCAGGACCATCTATGGTCCGTGGTACCATCTAGGGAAAGTATTGTAGTCTTAATCAATAAGATAAGCACTTTTCATTAAAAAAAAAAAACAATACATGAATTTCTTTTTTAACAATCCAATAATGCATGAATATAAAAATAAACAATAATAGTAGAATCTTATAAAAGGAATATTCTTCAAAAAGAGACACCAATAATAATATCTCATTTGGACAATCTGGAAACAACTTTCGAAAAGTGGACTTGTTTACCAATTAATTCATCTTATTATAAGAAAGATATTTTTCTATGACAATATTTCTCAATTAAAAAAACCCAAAAAAAGAAAGTGTAGATAATAAGAAGAAAAAAAAGTGCAGAATTTTGAGCCGTTCGAAACGGGTGCGTGTCATCCTCTGATCTATGTGTGTTGGACACTCCAGCTCACAGTGAGGTTTTGTCCTTTTGTCTGACCCGAAAGGTACGAGATAAACAAAATAATTCTTCTCTTCACTTCCACCCACAACAAAAATTCTCAGGGATGGCTGGGAACGATTGGGTTAACAGTTACTTGGAAGCGATTCTTGACGTTGGTCAAGGTCTTGAAGTTGATGCTAAACCATCTCTTCTTCTCAGAGAGAGAGGTAGATTCACTCCTAGCCGTTACTTTGTTGAGGAAGTTATTACTGGCTTCGATGAGACTGATCTTCATAGATCTTGGGTCAAGGTCTGTTTTTTTGTTCTGCTTTTTGTGTTTTGTGAGATGTGTAATGGATCCATGTGATTGATGGGTTTTTTTTTTTGTGTGTGTGTGTTTCAGGCTGTGGCAACGAGGAGTCCACAGGAGAGGAATACGAGATTGGAGAATATGTGTTGGAGGATCTGGAATCTTGCTCGTCAAAAGAAGCAGGTCTCTTTTTGCTTTTTTGCAGAATTTAAGTGTGTGTGGTATTTAAGTGTTGTCTTTTTTTTTTATCTGAATTGTGGAAAGTGGGGTTTTGGAGAATTTATCTCGCATCATCAAAGACTGAATCTTGACTTGTTTGACTCTTGAAGTCAATTTTTTAAAAATTTGGTCTTCTGTAGTTGTTTGCAATATGCATTTGTTTTTTTAATTAGAGGAGTTAAAGTATATTACAAGAGATGAACAGTAAGAAAGAGGACAGAAAATGTTACATAGCCTATACGTTTGCAATTCTAAGGCATCATTGTGGACTTGGTCTTTACAAAAAAATAATCTTGCTTGAATTTAGCATATGAAATAGCTACCATGTAATATGGGACCTTGGATTGTTGAATTATGATATGATGTCGATATATTAATATCTTAAAAGTATTGAGAGCTCATGTTGTGTCTGCCCACTTCTTATGTTTGTGTAGCATGAGGAACAGAAAGCACAGAGGCTGGCCAAGCGTCGGCTTGAGCGTGAGAGAGGTCGCAGGGAGGCAACAGCTGATATGTCTGAGGAGTTTTCAGAGGGAGAGAAAGGAGATCTTGTCAGTGATTTATCAACTCATGGTGAGACCAAAAGCAGATTGCCAAGAATTAACTCTGCTGAGTCCATGGAGATATGGGCAAACCAACAGATGGGAAATAAGCTGTATCTTGTTTTGATAAGGTATGCACCCAAACTCTGCTCTCGAGGCCTTTGTTTTTCCTGTGAGATGTTCTACCTAGTAAAATCAATTTATAGTTAGTGTTACCTTCTAGGACCATATTTACCTTATAATCTGTGTAAACATGTTGCTGAACGATCTGCCAATTAAGAAATTATTAGGATAGTGCTGATAAGTATGAGGAGTGTTCTTGTGTGATAGTTGTTTAACATTCAGTATGCATGCAGTCTTCATGGTCTCATGCGTGGTGAAAACATGGAGCTCGGTCGTGATTCTGATACCGGTGGCCAGGTAATGATACAGACTATTTGAGTGATTGTAATGTGGTAAAAGGATAGACTAGTCCTCCTCACTCTGCGTTATATGTTACAGATCAAATATGTTGTGGAACTTGCACGGGCTTTGGGATCAATGCCAGGAGTTTACAGGGTTGACTTGCTTACCAGACAAGTGTCTTCACCAGATGTTGACTGGAGTTATGGCGAACCAACAGAAATGTTGACTCCTAGAGATTCTGAAGATTTCTCAGATGAGAAGGGAGAGAGTAGCGGTGCTTATATCGTGAGGATACCTTTTGGTCCAAAGGATAAGTATATTCCAAAAGAACTTCTATGGCCACACATTCCTGAATTTGTTGATGGTGCTATGAGCCACATCATGCAAATGGCCAATGTTCTCGGTGAACAAGTTGGCAGTGGGAAACCTATCTGGCCGTCTGCAATCCATGGACACTATGCTGATGCTGGTGACGCCGCTGCTTTGCTGTCAGGTGCACTAAACGTGCCTATGGTTTTTACTGGCCACTCACTTGGCCGAGATAAATTGGAGCAGCTTTTGAAACAAGGGCGTCTTTCAAAAGAAGAAATAAATTCAACTTACAAGATTATGCGCCGAATAGAGGGTGAGGAACTATCTCTTGATGTTTCTGAAATGGTAATAACTAGCACACGGCAGGAGATAGATGAGCAATGGAAATTGTATGATGGTTTTGACCCCATATTGGAGCGCAAATTGCGAGCAAGAATCAAGCGGAATGTGAGCTGCTATGGTCGCTTCATGCCTCGCATGGTTGTAAGTATCTTAAACCTTATCTAGTTTCTTGATCCTTGACCATTGACAAGACTGATATATATGCTCTCCAAAGTTAAGATAGGTTCTAAAAACTAGGAGATGTTTGTTGGTGACAGACTACTGGCAGATTGTCTTTGAAGTGATTAACTGCAACAAATTGGTTGCACTGGCTCTTCTGTGTGTTGTTATTGTCTTTTATGCATTGACACAGTAGATCATTGGTTAATACTCTGGTCTTTTATACGAGAATTATGCTTATCGGAATCTTCATTATTATTTATAAAAATCACTCTTAGTGTCTGTGTTACATCCAAATGTCGCTTTAGGATATCTGACAAAAATATGTCTCAGGTGGGAAAATGAATTTTCTTTGCCTCGTTAGAATTAATGTTTACGTGTAGTCTTCTGATTCTTGTGTAGTATCATAAAAATGTTTTCTGTTGCTTTATCTTTGCTGCAGAAAATTCCACCTGGGATGGAGTTTAATCATATTGTCCCACATGATGGTGACATGGAAGACGCAGATGGGAATGAGGATCATCCAACTTCTCGAGATCCACCAATCTGGGCTGAGGTTTTTACTTAAAAAATTGCATCTATACATCACCTCTAATAGCTTCTCATGAGAAAGAAAATTTGAGATTAATCATTGTATAACGTATTTTTGCCTTATCTTCGATCAAGCAGTTTACTCAACCTCTAAGTTCTATATTTGATGCAGATAATGCGTTTCTTTTCAAATTCCCGAAAGCCTATGATACTTGCTCTTGCGAGACCTGACCCAAAAAAGAATATCACTACGTTAGTGAAGGCTTTTGGAGAATGTCGTCCACTGAGAGAGCTTGCTAACCTGGTATGTATATGTCTTATTAATTATCTTTTGTAAAGACATTTCTCTAAAATCTTCGGTTCATTTTATATTTCTTTTGACCACCATTGTGTTTTCCTTATCTTCCATATTTTTGGTTTGTAGGCACTTATTATGGGTAACCGTGATGGGATTGATGAAATGTCGAACACAAGTTCTTCTGTTCTCCTTTCTATTCTGAAGCTGATTGACAAGTATGATCTCTATGGTCAAGTTGCTTACCCTAAACATCACAAACAATCAGATGTTCCAGATATATATCGCTTGGCTGCAAAGTCGAAGGTACTCTTGGCAGATTTAGTCTTATGGTTCAGACAATTTAAGATTTTATAAAAAAAAATGACTTTCTTCGGCTTGTTTGTGGTTAATTAAGATAAAGCGTATTATAATACTAGTTTGCTTTAAGGCCATTCAATTTAATGTGGCAGTAAGTTTCTTGAGCTGTTCACCATGAAATTAAGGCATCTAACACTTGGTCTATCGAGTTGTTTCATTCACAAATTGGCATTTCATCTCCAGACTAGATCATATGCTGCATAGTACATATTTTGATGCTAATTATATATATATATCGATTAACCGATTAGATGCTATGCTGGTGTCAGTTCTTCTCTTTATTAGTAGATGAATTATTGTTGTGTTTGGATTCTGTGCAGGGTGTTTTCATCAATCCAGCTATCATCGAACCATTTGGACTTACTCTAATTGAGGTATTGTATTCTCTTGTTGTCAAATGTAAGTGTTTTATGACTCATTCTTGTAACCTTGGAAAATTGTTTTTCCTTTTCCCTGTCTAGGCTGCAGCTCATGGTTTGCCTATGGTTGCTACAAAAAATGGTGGTCCTGTAGATATTCACCGGGTATGTATATTTAGTTATTTACAATGAAACACTGAAGTTCCCGAGACTATTATAAATGTTGCATGTTTATTCTAAAATGTACGTTGGCGGTTTCTTTCAGGTCCTGGACAATGGCCTTCTTGTGGACCCTCATGATCAGCAATCTATTTCTGAAGCTCTTCTTAAGCTTGTTGCTGATAAGCAACTATGGGCAAAGTGTCGGCAAAATGGGCTGAAGAACATTCACCAATTTTCTTGGCCAGAGCACTGCAAAACTTATCTATCTCGCATAACCAGCTTCAAACCAAGACATCCGCAATGGGAAAGTGATAATGGCGGTGATAATTCAGAACCCGAGTCACCTAGTGATTCTCTGAGAGATATACAGGACATATCCTTGAACTTAAGGTTTTCATTTGACGGAAGTGGGAACGACAGTTCCATGAATACAGAAGGGAGCTATATGGACAGAAAGAGCAAAATAGAAGCTGCCATCATGAATTGGTCTAAAGGCAAAGATAGCCGCAAAATGGGATCACTGGAGAGGTCAGAGCTTAATGCTGGGAAATTCCCGGCAGTGCGGAGAAGAGATTTTATTGTTGTCATTGCTCTTGATTTTGATGGGGAAAAGGAGACTCTACAGGCTACAAGAAGAGTTCTAGAAGCGGTTGAGAAAGAAAGAGCTGATGGATCTGTTGGGTTCATATTGTCAACATCTCTAACTATCTCTGAGATACAATCGTTCTTGGTGTCAGGGGGCTTAAACCCTAATGATTTCGACGCTTTCATATGCAACAGTGGGAGCGATCTCTACTACACATCTGTCAACCCTGAAGATGATCCTTTTGTTGTTGACTTTTACTACCACTCCCACGTGGAATATCGCTGGGGTGGTGAAGGACTGAGGAAGACTTTGATCCGTTGGGCATCTTCGGTCAACGATCAAAAGGCTGAAAATGATGAACAGATAGTCACTCTTGCTGAGCATCTTTCAACCGACTACTGCTACACGTTTTCAGTTAAAAAACCTGCAGCAGTAAGTTTAACTAGTCGTATCATCATCAAGAACGTCTTTGTTGATCTTGTTAGTCTTCCCATTAAAAGTCTCAATTGTTTATACAGGTACATCCAGTTAGAGAGCTAAGGAAACTGCTGAGAATCCAAGCTCTGCGTTGTCATGTAGTTTATAGCCAGAATGGCACCCGGATAAACGTAATACCGGTGCTTGCATCTCGTATACAAGCCCTAAGGTATATTATAAACTATAATACTTATGAACTAAGTACCAATGGTTTCCATTTCAACGCATTGCCATTACAACAGTTGTTATGGTGAACCAGGTATCTGTACGTTCGATGGGGCATCGACCTGGCAAAAATGGTTGTATTCGTGGGTGAATCAGGTGACACTGATTACGAAGGATTGCTCGGAGGGCTTCACAAGAGCGTTGTTCTGAAGGGAGTGTCTTGCAGCGCAGGAAACGCCTTGCACACTAACCGGAGCTATCCTCTGACCGACGTGATCTCTTTTGAGAGCAGCAACGTGGTTCACGCACCAGAAGATTCGGATATTCGTGATGCTCTAAAGAAACTAGAGCTTCTGAAGGAGTGAGCATTATTATCGCCAATCATCAATAATGGTTGGTACCAAACCAAAATGCAGTAACTATCAATTTCATAGGACCACATGGGGTTTGGCTTGTGTTTTTATTACATCGTCGTACATAATTCTGCCGGAAATACCGAACTCTACTTATATGGTTGTCTTTTTGACACCCACCGGATTTACTATTTGTATTAATAAAAAGTAAATGGGGGAGATTCCGGTATTTATGATTAACAAAATTTTATAACACAAAACCTTTTGATTGTATGTGATTAGGGACTAATTAAGATAATAAACACATGGTGGTTGTCCTTAGATTAAAGATTACTAAAGGTGTTGACCTAGTAGTCTTTGAAAGCTACATGTCGTATTCTTCTCAACCATACTCAACAAGATGAAGTTATGAATCATTTACAGGTACATTAAGGATAGTGTATGTTTCCAAGAACTTGAGACACGTAGAGATTGCGTATTTGATTGAGTTTTCTTGGGGTGTTTCTCGAATGACCTCGTGTATGTTTTCACTAAAAGTCTTGACCACTGCAAATCTTAAAAGAACATAAGCTACAACGATATATGGTTACTTGTCTTACTTAGATTTTTTTTTTTTTTTTTTTTTTAANTTTTTTTTTTTTTTTTTTTTTTAGAAAAGTAAGAAGTCCTTAGCCTAGACCTGATACTATAAATGTTATATGGTTATGTTCCAAAGAGCCACATTTGAACCAATAATTTCTAGATTTTATCTGAAATCTTTACCAGTTGAACTATTGGCTATCAGTCCTTAATTATAATTTATATGCGATAGATTGATAAATATTTGACAAAATATCTCTGATGCTATTAGCTATATAATGTTAAGTATGTCACTGTATATAACAGCATGCTTCTAGACAAACAAGATTTCTGAGCTTTATCAAAGGCAAATGTAACATGATATTGCTTTACCTATGAATGTGGTATACATGTCAAGTTGCCCCATAACAAACGTAAGATTATGTCTGACTAATTGCAGAAAACCACAGTGTTTGTGTCGAACAACCTTTTGTAGTTTTATAGTAATAGATAGTAAACATTTTGTTTTGTTATTTGCAGTTTTCTAAATTTAAAAGGAAAAGAGAGTAGTAAAGTACCACACAAAGACGTTGATAGCTATATAATAGCACCACACGCAATATATACATATTTGTCTCCATTTTGAACAACCCTTTAGTTATTTTCCCAGTTATTTAGTATATAATTATGATGAATTACCTGATTTCTCTCTTAAATTGCCATCTATCTAGTTAGCTTTAGGTTTCAGAATTTGTCCTTTTCATAATTTTTGCAACTAATTGAAAATGACACTGATACCTAATTTTTTTGCATCAATGTTTTATTAGAAAATTTAGAAATGTTTCATGATTTTGGCTTCCATCTACTCTTGTTTTCATGAGAACATGTATTTTTTTAAAAAGCAAGATGTGCAAATTTTTAATGGTGTATGTCTGTTTCCAGAATTATTGAAAAGTTGTTGTCATAATACACTTTCTTACCTCAATCAACTAATAACTCATAAATACATTAAATGTTTTGTAGTTAAAAAGAATTGATTTTAAAAGTTACTGTATATATGTTTCTTATATTATTTCATAAGAGTTCAAAATGTTCAAAATTTAAAGTCAAGTAAACCTTCCACAAAATTTACTTTGCACATAATTTTATTGTAGAATGAAACCTACTTTTTTTTTTTAAAACGTCTGAATTTTATTCAAAAATAACCAAAGTTGTAAATCTACAAAATAAACGAAGGACTTGTAGCTTAGCGGTTGTGCTATGGCTGTCACTGTGTCACCACCTGGGTTCGAGCCCAGCATAATGCAAAATTGTTGTTGACAAAAAAAAAACGAAGGAAAACCAGAGACAATGACTAACAATCACAATCTTAACTATAAAGATTTCTAGATGCTAATCAAGGCCTCATGTTGAATATGGTCATGTCGCCAAGCCGATCCTCCTCTAGCCAAATAAGATTGAAAGCGACCATCACGAGTCACACTATCACGAGCCAATGTATTAGCGTTCGGATGTACTAGCTCAAAATTAACCACCTTAAACTCATAATGAGCTCATCAATAGAATGTAGCAAATATTTATACTTAGACCATTGTGTCGGTTTGCTCAGAGCTTCCAAAGCAGCTTTACAATCAAACGTGATTGTGACACAAGCATAGTGAAGATCTCGAAGACACTGCAACGTCCATCCTATGCATCTAAGTTCAGCAGTGATACGATTCACGGACCCCGTAAAAGTATCCCTAGAGTGCATTAAGACCGTACCAGTGTGATCTCGAAGCAACCAAGCGACTCCACAATGATATATTTCGGACCTCCAATAGGCAAAAAAATTACATTTAACCATTCCAGCAATGGGAGGATACCATTAATGATCCAAAGATGAAGTCGCACTAGGTCCTTGGCGTGAAATAGAGGCAGGCAGATCATGTATGCCAAACCATAAACCACCATCCGATAAAGTTTCTTGTACAATCGCAGCAATATCACGATGAATCTGATAAAAACTATCATATTCCTCGACTTCCATATGGACCATAACACCCATGGAACAGCTCGCCGTGTATTCCAAGAAATGTGTGTGTCATCTAACATATCAAACGCAAAAGTTACGTTGTCAATCAAAGAGTTCGAGAACCCTAATATCGGAGAGGGAAGATGTGCGCCTGCCCAAAGCTGCTTCGCCATTGTGCATTCAAAGAGCACATGAGAGATTGTTTCTGGTTCTGAATGGCAGAGCTTACATTGCGGATCAATGGGAATGTTGCGCGTAATGAGTCTTGTCGATACCGCCAATGCACCCGATAAATTGTGCCACAAAAACATCTTAATCTTTGGCTTTGTTTTTATTTTCTATACTAGACGTTTTAGCTGCACAATTTGAGTCTCTTCTTCAAAACGATCAAAGTACATGGAAATAGACCTATTGAGAAGCCAATGTCCACTTTTAACAACATATGCTTTGTTACTTGAATAAGCCCAAACATAATAATCTTGCATTTGACTAGGAATCATCCATTGTATTGCAGCAATATCGCTCGGCAAGAAGAGATCATGTAGTTTCTCCATATCCCATCGGTGATTTGGGAGTATCAAGTCACTAACTCTTAGATTGAGATGCATCATACTCTGTTTGTTATATGGACGTCTAGGGTTCTTGTCCATAACCCATCTGTCCATCCATACTCGCGTATTAAGACCATTCCCAATAATTTTAAGAAGACCTTTCGCTAACAACTCACACCCATGTATTAAACTACGCCAAGCATAAGAAGACCGATACCCAGCACCACAATCCAAAAAGTCATTCTTAGCAAAGTAGCGACCCTTGTATAAACGAGCTAACAAGGAGCCAGGCTTATTTAAAATCCTCCACGCTTGCTTTGCCAATAGAACTTGATTAAATTTACCAATATCCCGAAATCCCAAACCTCCTTTACTTTGACACATTTTCTTCCAAGATACCCAATGTATTTTCCGCTTCTTTTCACACGCACTCCACTAAAATTCTGACATTACCGCAATGATCTTTTTACATTGAGTCTTAGACAACTTAAAACATGTCATAGCATATACTGGTAATGTCATAGCTATGGATTTGAGAAGGGTTTCCTTTCCAGCAAGAGAGAGTGTTTTAGAATACCAACTCGACAATCTTTTTTTCAATCTGTCCCCGATAAAATCCAGTAGTTATTTTTTTAACCGCTAAAACACTCCGGTAAACCAAGATGTAATTAAACATGTTCCGCCCTCTTGTTTAATACCTAGGAATTCAGCCAGCACTCGTTTCAAAAAACGTACTGTTGAATTATCTATGTTTTAGTCACTAAATAAGAAAACAATTAATATATACATGAAATGAACTAATTTTATAATAAAACTTATGTTGCAAAGTAAAAAACATACTTGAGAAACAAAATTTTATCATGTGGACTTTCCTGATATTATACGCACACAGTAAATTTTATCTTTTCACGTATATATTAAACGATTGAACTTATTGATCATTTTGTACGTTTGAACTTTATTCCGAAAACTTGAAAAAGATTTCTCTCATTCTTTCTTTAGTTTCCTTTATTTTAGAGGGTATAATATTCTCATTTTTATTTTTGTATTTACCATAGTTCTTGACATTTTAATTAGCATTTTGAATTCTTTCTTTTTTTTTTCTTCTATACCAAAACTCAAAAGAAGCAAGTTGGGTACCATCATCATTCATGTTATAAGAGGCAAAAGCCGGTAGTAAAATCTGAGTCGGTCGGTCCATAAATTTACTCTTCGTATTCAAAAGATTTCATGTATCTCCAAAAGTAATGTTAAAAACAAACTCAACTTTTCTTGTTATAAAAAAAAGCAAAAAATGAGAAATACAAAAAAAAAGAAAAAAGAAGAAGAATTTATTGATAACCTAACTAACAACTAAAAGATGAAAAGAAGACACCAACTTCTACCTGCATACTTATGTTTCTTCTTTAAATGTTCTCAGCTGTCTCCTTCCATTTCCCATCTTCTCTCACACAACTCCAAAATTAAATTCACATTTTTAATACTACTATATAGTTTTTTAATATTAAGAAAATTCAATACTATATAGTCTTTTTCATTACATATCTTCACCTCATCTCAGATCTTCCAACATCTTCTTTAGATCAAGATCAAGATTCTTTGGTCTTGATCATAATAGACATTATAGAAAGTGATCATATATGGACCAAAATGGTGAGAAAGATGAACAAGAAACGGAGATATCGTGCGGTAACAGCAACTGCAAGAGCAAGATAGTTCCTGGAGATGATGATCAAGATGGAGATGGAAATATGGGTACGAAGAAAAGAAAGAACAAGAAGACGAAGAAACGACGTGAATTGATGTCGTTTAGTGAGCTACCGGAGTATATGAAAGATAACGAATATATACTGAAGTATTACAGAGCTGAATGGTCTATTAAAGATGCTTTCTTTAGTGTCTTCAGTTTCCACAATGAGTCTCTCAACGTTTGGACGTTCGTTTCACTTTTATTACTCTTTGTTTGATTATATTGTTTGATCGATATCTAATAATGGATTTTAATCTTTTGTTTTGGACAGACATTTGATTGGTTTCGTTTTATTTGTGGCACTAACCGTAGCCAACATTACTCATCACGATAAATTCTTTCCCGTGGTAAGTGTGTCCTTTCAATTAATTAGAGTTATACTTAACTGCTTTTGAATTTTCTATATATGTCTCAGTTTCTAATTGCTATTTCTGGGTTTTGAAGTAATGATTAGGAATATAATTTTTTGTTGTCAAAATCAAAAGCAGTCTTGGTTGTGAGATATTGAATGTCCAAAAGATGAATTACTAGAACATATCACAGACAAAATTATTCTTTGTCTTGTGATATTTAGTTTTCTCTGTATTTGATAGGACCAATGATGGTTTCATGATTCATGCATATTTCTTGGTTTGTAAATCTACATGAATTTACTTTGATTTTGGTATGGGATCTAGTTAAATAGAAGAATACCAAGGTTTGTATCTTTACTTTGTATTTATTAACTAACAAATATCAAAATATTGGTTAAAATCCATATTTTGTATTTCATATTTTAACTAATTAGTTAGTAATCATATAACCATTATCACCAGGTTTGACAAATATTCTATAAGTAATAATTGAATAACACAATATCTTGATCTGATTACCAAATCAAGATGTATTTTCTTAAAACTTATGAACATGGTGTATGAATGTTGATGATTGTAGGATGCAAAGAGTCCAGGGAATGTAACAAGATGGCCATTCTTCGTCTTCTTAGCAGGCTCAATGTTTTGTCTACTCGCAAGCAGCATTTGCCACCTCTTTTGTTGTCACTCCCATGACCTTAACGTCTTCCTCCTACGCATAGACTATGCCGGTATCACGGCCATGATCATCACTTCCTTCTTCCCACCAATCTACTACATCTTCCAGTGCACTCCTCGTTGGTACTTTATCTACCTCGCAGGCATAACTACAATGGGAATCTTCACAATCATCACACTCTTCACTCCATCCCTTTCCTCTCCTAAGTACCGAGGTTTTCGCGCTTTGCTCTTCGCCTCCATGGGGCTCTTTGGGATCGTGCCTGCTGTCCACGCCCTCGTGGTTAACTGGGGGAACCCGCAAAGGAACGTGACGCTGGTCTACGAGTTGGCCATGGCATTGTTCTATCTAGTGGGGACAGGGTTCTATGTAGGGAGAGTGCCCGAGAGGCTTAAACCGGGATGGTTTGATCGAGTGGGACATAGTCATCAGATCTTCCATGTGTTCGTTGTGTTGGGTGCTTTGTCTCACTATGCAGCTGCTCTCTTGTTCTTGGATTGGCGTGACCACGTTGGTTGTTAAACCATATTTGTAATTCTTTCTCAAGATTAAAAAAAAATCAAGTTATTAATTAGTTTGTTTGTATCATGTTGAAAAATAATTGTAATAAGCCATTTGTTTTTTAATTGGATTGTATGTCGACTTGTGCCATGTTTATTAGATATGGTTTTCACAAGTCTATTTGTCTACGATGTGTTAATCATAAGTCAATCATATCATATGCAACTAAGATAGTTTTTCTTTGTTTGTACAAATAAGCTCCTCGAGTTCCGTTTGTCTCTAGGTGATTACCAGAATGGTTGTGTACAACTGCAGCTTATGTCATGTTTAAATTGCCTACAAAGATTCACTTATCGGTGATTGGCTCCATAGATCCATTGTGTTACCCAGGCCCGGCTCATTATGAAAATGGCCCTGTACAATTATAAATTTTATAAGGGTAATTTAAAAAATGGGCCCTAATATTTCAAAAACAGACCCTCAAATGTACCAGAAAACAGCAAAAAAAGTTTTTGGGCCCAGTTCAAATGCACCTCTTGCACACCCCTAGAGCCGGCCCTGCTGTTACCACCTGATATATATTTTTGCAATTCACATATTGCATATTTTTCATCCAAAAACGAGATAATCAAAAGTTATTAGCTTAATTGGAAAAGTATCTTAAGCAATTCCTAAAAGTTACATGAGTGAGTGACACTTTAGAGAAAACCATCTTATTACGATCTATAGAACCAAAATTTTGTAGTTATATATATGAAAAAGGTATATAGAACATGTTTGACATGATAAAAAGTTAATATACATGAAACTTGAATATATTTCCAAAATTACTAAATGATATAAGTGCCTTATATTTTTTACACCGATATATATTATACAGTAAAAAAACTTCATAAATTGTGTGGGTTTATACACATAAAAGTTGAGTAGTTTTCAACCAAATGATATCAGTTCCTTAATATTTTTTAACACCGTTCGAAATCATACAAAAAGTTAAATATTCAAAAATCAAGTGGATTTATACATACAAAAATTGAGTATTTTTTTAAAAAATTACCCAATTACATGAATTTCTTAATATTTTTTACACCAGTATAGATAAAAAAAAGTAAAAAATCCACATATTTGGTGGGATGACACACAAGAAAGTTAAGTATTTTTCTAGAATTATCAAGTTAAGTATGTTAGAGATCATACAAAAAAAAAATCCTTAAAATCCGTGAGTTAAGACACAAAAATTGAGTATTTTTCCAAAATTTCAAAATTAAATAAATGTCTTAGTATTTTAGACTCCGTTAGAGATCATACATAAAATAAAATAATATAAAAAATATATTCATAGCTTCGGTTGGTTAATATACACACGAAATTGATTTTTTTCAACAACTATAAAACTTTTGACACCATTAGAGATCATACAAAAAAATGAAGATTCCTTAAATTCAATGGGTTTATAGTATACACACAAGGTTGTGTAGTTTTCAAAATTTACTAAATGATATCAGTGCCGTAATATTTTTTACACGATTAGATATCATAAAATATAAAAATATGATAAATAAATTTTAAATTCGATGGTTTTATACAAATAAAATTTATTATTTTCCCAAAAGTACCAAATGATATAATTGCATTAATATACTCATTTACAATCACAAAGAGTTCGAACAATTAAAATAAAATAAAATAGGTACAAGAGTAAGAAAACCTAGCCTTTAGCCGCCACCAAATTTTTGTTTCTCGCTTCTCCGGTGGCTGGCATCCTTTGGTTGTCACTGGAGAGGCTTCATCTTTTTTTCTTCTATTCTCTGGTGGTGTTATCTTCTCCGGTTAGATCGTGCAGCGTGTGGTTTCCTTGGTTGGTTGGGGTGTGTGGTTCTCCGGATTGGTTGGGATTTATCTCTCTTCTCCAGCTAATTACTCTGGAGATAGAGCTTATGGAAGACTTGACAAAACAGAGATACAAGATTCGAATATTCAAAAGTCTGTTGGGAGAAGAACCTTCATGGTTTCAAGATCAAGATGACCTTTATGGTTGACTCAGATACAAGATTCGATAATTCAAAAGTTTGTGGGGGAGAAGAACCTTCATGATTTCAAGATCAAGATGGCTTTTATGGTTGACTCAGTAGTATCAAAATAGTTTTTTGTTAGGCTTGTGATATTAGAGTTTTCATGATTTTGATTTGTGGTTCGTTGTATTCTTCGATTACTTTGTTATTACTTTCAATATTGATTCAGATGATTAAAAATGTATATAATTGTATTAATATATTATACACCGTTAAGATCATAAAAAAACAAAAATCCTTTATGAGGATTTATACACACAAAAGTTGAGTAATTTTCCAATATTATAAAAGATATTGATGCCTCAGTATTTTGGACTCTAACAAGATAGCAAGCTTGTGCAGCACCAGAATGTTACTGTGACACCTCATCTTGGAGCCAGTACCATGGAGGCTCAGGTGTGTGATTCTTGTGACAATATAATTGATCATGATTCCTCTGTTTGGCTTGTGTTACTTAATTTGGTGTTTTGGCTATGACAGGAAGGAGTTGCATGCTATCGAAATTGCTGAAGCTGTTGTTGGATCTCTGAACGGAGAACTTGATGCCACTGCAGTCAATGCACCGATGGTTTCTGCTGAGGTGAGCACTGTCTTGTGCTTTTAAAATACAGAGAAGTCGTTTTCTCCAAAATCCTTAAAATCAGTAGGTATTAACACGAAAAATGAGTATTTTCCAAAAATTCTAAATGAAATAAATGTTTTAATATTTTTATGCCTTAATATTTTGTACTCCTTAAATATCGTAATACAAAAAAATTCAAAAATCCTTAAACGTTGGGTTAATACACCTAAGTTGAATATTTTCCGTCTTGATCTTTTAGACTCCGTTAAAGATCATTAAATAGTTCATAAATCTATAAATTCGGTAGGTTAATACAGAAAATAGTTGAACATTTTTCGAAAATTACCAAATGTCTTAATATTTTGGATACCGTTAGAGATTATACAAAAACAAATAAAAATCATTAAATTTGTTGAGTTTATTATACACACGGAAGTTGAGTAGTTATAAAAGTTATCAAATAATATCAATGTTTTAAAATTTTGGACTCCGTTACCGATCATATAAAACAAATTCTAAAATCCTTAAGATCGGTTGGTTTATACACACGGAAATTGAATATGTCTCCCAAATTACCAAATGATTTTAATGTTTTAATACTTTGGACATCGGTAATGATTATACAAAAAAAAATATATATATATATATATATTTATATTCGGTGGGCTAATATACACAAAAATTGAGTATATTTCCAAAATTACCAAATAATATTTATGTCTTCATATTTTGCATATTGTTAGAGATCATACCCAAAAACAAAAATCATTAAATTTGGTGGGTTAATACACACGAATAGCTATTTGAAAGTACAGCCAATTCCAATGCTCGTTGTAGCGTTTAACGCCCTCTCTGTTGGCTGAGGTGACAAAAAAAGAAGAAGAATAAGAACATGCTTGACTAAAAGTTAATAAATATCAGGAAGATTAGAAACTCATATAAAAACATGCTTCTATCTATTCTACTCATGGCTGCATCACGGTTCCGTGGGCTTTTGTCCCTCTCATATATTCATCATACTATATGTTATAATGTGTTAGATATAAAGCACTAGCAGATAATTGCTAGTTGAGACGAAATCAAAAGACTAAGGTATATGACTCTTACATGATCCGTGGACCCAAAGCCTTTGTCAAATTTTGGAAGGCGACGTCTTGGTCTTCAGTTACACAAAAAAAAAAAAAAAAAAAANNNTTAAAAAAAAAAAAAAAAAAAAAAAAAAGTCTTGGTCTTGCTGTGAAACTTGGTGTGAAACATTTTTTTTTCTTATCCTAATTTGACGTTATCATATACATTTTCTACATTAGCGATTTCACAAACTGACCAAGCATGTCAACTTGTAGTGTAGATTTTATATCGGGCGGTTTTAAACCAATGCTTAAACCGATCCAATTTTGAAAAAAAATTATAACCGATATATGTACATATGTGTAGTGTTTGTTTTCTTCCAAATAATGGTACAAAAACTCCCTAAAATTAAGCATGCTGCAAATTAAACACATTTAAAATTTTAAAAACATACAGGCCATGATAGCTGTTAAAACGATATTCAAGATTCGGTAAGCATTTTTCCAAAGTAATAAATACAAAATTATATCTATTTGACTCTTTTTACTCTACTAGTCTTAAGCCTCTATCCTTGATTCTATCATTTTCCATTTCTTGCTTTATTTCGTACCTTAAATGGTTTTTTTTATTTTTAAAATCTATAACTTATTTGGATTCTCATTCCTTAAACAAAATCTCTCCTCTTCTTCTCTAATACATAAATATATATGCATCATAGGCCCAAGAATCTAGAAAATACAAAAAAGATGAAACCATCAAATTTTGATTATATGAAATTCTCTCTAGCTTCAGCTCTTCTTCTTCTTGTCCTTCTCCTCCTTTATCAACACCATTTTCCTTCAAACTCAAACCCATACTCAAACAATCTCTTTTCTTTCGTCGATGCCACAGTACCATCTCTAGCCCCTTCTCCTGCACCATCTCCATCTATGGAGTTTAGCATCATATCATCGAACGTGACATTAATGTCGAGTATTCAAAAGGTATGTTAATATTATAGAGTCGGACTCGTTTTATTATATATTGTTACAAATCTAAGGGGATTGGTAATGAATTGTTACAATTTGTTGTGATAAGAAAGAAAAGAAAACGAATCGAATAGAGGAACAACTAGCAAAATCAAGAGCAGCCATAAGCGAAGCCATGAGGTCTAAAAAATATGCATCGGACAAGGATGAGAGATTTGTTCCTCGTGGAGATGTTTACAGAAACGCTTATGCATTTCATCAGTAAGTTTCTCTTCTTAATTTTTCTTTAATTTTCAGTTTATCTCATTAAAAAAAAGTTCATTTAGCTTGGACACTAATTAATAAGATCTGACCACAAAATTACAAAATAGTATGATGATTAACTAGTGGCAGTAAAACGAATCCTTGTTGAGGTTTTTCTAAGAAAAGAACCATTTATGGGTTTAACTTTATGCTAAAATATGACATTTTCCTTATGTTACTTTAACAGTTTCAATTTTAATTTCCATTAACTCATTTACATAAATTTTATATTTTGAAATATTAGGAAAAACATTTGTATGACTAAAGTGTTAAATGTCTGACATATTTAATTCATATAACATATTATTTTCTTCTTATCTCAAAAAGTATATTTAAACTTTACATCAACAGAAACAAATGAATATTTCTTTTTCCTTTTTCTAAATGTGAAAATCTATTTTAATAATATATAACCAAATATTTAATAATGATATTCTTCTATATATCCGTACAAATTTCAGTTTTCTTAGTGAATATATTTGATCATTTGCTTTGGGAAACGAAGCGATTGTGTATTTATTCTTCATGTAGTCTCTTAGTTCTATGCATCTAGTTAAACTCGAGATTGAACTATATAAGAATTCATATATACTTCTAAAATAACTTTTTTTGTTTTCTTGAGAAAATGCACTTATTTTCTTATATACACACAATCACACATAAAAGGTATATATTCCAAATTTCCAATACGAAATCAAGTTTCTCCCTAAATCTTCATGCAAAAGAGCACACCTCTATCAATGAGTATTGTATGTAAATTCAAATGCCAAATGGTTAGTTTTATAGTCTGTAATTAATTGTTTAGTGTATAGTCAACGTATGCATGAAATATATGCACGATGATCTGCGGGAAAACAAACGTAGCACGCACTTAAAGCATGCTTCGGTATTTGTAGTGCGATCTCTCTTCAATTACAATCTTAGTCATAGTATCTTTTTATTGACTTTTATGTCAAAATTCTTTCCTCGTTGCTAAAGTAAATTATTTTAATTGTTATTCCCATTCACTTTAACTTAAATTTAACTACTCTAAAACTTAAATGTTTACGGTCTTGGGATTAATTCCCCAAATAAACTCAAAGAATCATAAAAAGTGATGCGTCGGTTCTTAGCAAAGTAAAACTCGTACACATTGTGATGGTGGCCTGATACTAGAAGTATTTAGGGACAACACATAAAACTTTCGCTCTCCTTGTTGCAATTTTTCGGAAAAAACTTTGACTAGTAAAAATGATGTAAAGATTTAGGTCTATTAATTAGAAACACTCAGTGATTCGTTCTTAGTTTCCATTTAGAACCTCTCGGATTATAAAAACAAAAACACCAAAACACTCATTTAACATCATCTTAAGAATAATTTTAGTTTCTATGAATGAATTCCACTCAAGCTAACAATTTTTTCCATGAAATTTGTGTAGAAGCCATATAGAGATGGAGAAGAAATTCAAAGTATGGGTGTACAAAGAAGGAGATGCACCATTAGTACATATGGGTCCAATGAACAACATATACGGCATTGAAGGCCAATTCGTGGATGAGATCGAGAGAGAGACGAGCCCATTCAGGGCTAGCCACCCAGACGAGGCTCACGCCTTCCTCATCCCTGTTAGCATCGCCAATGTTGTTCATTACCTATACAGGCCACTCGTGACCTACTCGAGGGAACAACTTCACAATGTTTTTCTTGATTATGTCCAAGTTGTGGCTCACAAGTATCCTTATTGGAATAGAAGCCTTGGAGCTGACCATTTCTTCGTTTCTTGCCATGATTGGGTTCGTTTTCTTTCATTCTCTCTGTTACTATTTTTGTAGTGGTTTTTGTATAGACTAGAACTTAGAATTCAGGACGAGACTTTGCGGGAACAAGATTTTTATGTCTTCTTGTCTGTAATGCTGGTACAGGCACCAGACGTCTCAGGATCAAACCCGGAGATGTTGAAAAACATGATAAGAGTTCTATGCAATGCCAACACTTCGGAAGGTTTCAAGCCTCAAAGAGATGTCTCAATACCTGAGATCAACATCCCGGGAGGTCACCTAGGACCACCTCGGATATCCCGCGCTTCGGGGGACAACCGGTCTATCCTTGCTTTCTTTGCGGGCGGCTCACACGGCTATATCCGTAAGATTCTACTGGAGCACTGGAAAGACAAAGATGAGGAGGTCCAAGTCCATGAGTACTTAGCCAACAATAAAGACTACTTCAAGCTCATGGCCAAGGCAAGGTTCTGTCTCTGTCCCAGCGGCTATGAAGTCGCTAGCCCTCGAGTTGTTGCAGCCATTAACTTGGGCTGCGTCCCTGTCATCATCTCTGATGGCTATGCCTTGCCCTTCTCGGACGTTCTTGATTATACGGCGTTCACCATTCACGTTCCTTCTGAGAAGATCCCGGAGCTCAAAACAATACTAAAGAGCGTGTCGTGGAGACGCTACAGGGTATTGCAGAGAAGGGTTTTGCAGGTCCAGAGACATTTCGTTCTCAACAGACCGTCCCAACCATTTGATATGCTTCGAATGCTTCTTCATTCTGTTTGGTTGAGAAGGCTAAACCTGAGGATGCCTTTGTGATCCTACATACTCAGTTTTTCTGAAGAATATATGTTGATTGGTATACAACAAAAAGTGAACAGTACAAGTGTACAACATTCAATGTAGCTAGAACAATAACCAAACAGTTTACATATATAATTATATTACCTTTAAACAGCTTTTGAGACTGTTTCGGTTTCATGAATATTTGAATCACTCTTAAACGCTAAGACCTATAACTCAACTTCAATTTGATGAAATCTTTTGGTCTCTGAAGGCATCTTCTCCAGCTCGAAAGTGAGTAAACCAGATGAGGCATCGTACTCAAATGCAATTTCATTTGACTCAACAATGCATCTCTTAGGCTTCACTGACGAGTAAGCTCCAAATTTACCACGTCCTTTAACTTCCATTACCACTTTCATCTTCTCAGCTTCGTATTTGAGTCCTTCAATGGCCCCTCCTGAATTGTACATGTTCACAAGACCAAGTGGAGCAAAAGAGACACCATCAGCTTTCAATTGCCTAATGGGACTCACAGTGAAGACCTCGTGCTCACGGATCTTGAGAGAGATTGGGAGAGATGCGTTGAATGGCATAACGCTCAGTTCGCCTCTGCTCTGGGAGTAAACAGCACAGTCTCCATTCCAGATCGAAGGATCAGTAGAAGCCTCTGATATAAAATGCACATCACGACCACGAATGGAGCCGGTGATGCAATCAGTTTTTGTCTGATGGAAAATATTTTTTCTTTCTGTGCTGCTCCAAGCTGCTCCTTGACAGTTATACACACCAAGAACTCCAGTATATTTGTTCATGTTCCATATCTTTAGCAAGCTGAAACCAAAGAATGCACAATAAGAAACAGAGTAATCACAAAAAACTGGAGGACACTATCTTTATAATCACTTTGCTTACCTGATACCATCACGGGTAGGATCAGTGAACAAACAATCACGAGTTGGTCTACCAGGCAATCGAGCACGAAGAATCGATCCATCAGGCAACACAAGCTTCTTCAACAGATCAAAGTTGTGCTTTCCAGGAGCATCACTACTCATAAAAAACAGAAACAATGTAAGTTTCCAATCAATAGCCAAGATATCAAGTGTCTATATTAAAAAGAATTTCGCAAGATCCATACCTAACATAAAGAGGTCCACCACTAATGGCTCTAGCAGATGCATGATACTCCGCAGCAGGATGCACAGAATGAAACATATCCCAGTCAGGCTGCATAAACTCCCCCAAGAACACACTATTATACGCAACCGAAGCTATATGAATAGTATGAGACACCGGATCACGAGGATAAAAATCATCCGAGGCTCTAATCACAGCCGCTTGCTTTGAACTGCATCAAAACCCATAAAAAAAGTTTCAACATTTACATCTCTCCCATTCCTAATCCTAATCCTAACTAACACTACACAAAACAAAACAAAAACAAACTTTACCAGTAGAGAGCATCCGTATTATGACTCATACAAGCAATGCAACCATTATCCGGAAAATTCTTAGCAACAGATGAATCAAGAGCTTGATGATACTGCCTGGTTAACTCGACACGACCACCTAACCCACCACCAAGAGTCTCCAATATACACTGAACATCAACCTTAACACCATCCACACCAGCATGAGCCAAATAACTATGAAGCTCATTGTAAAACCTAAACACATTCTTAGGGTTAACCAAACCCAATCCTTGAACCGCCATTACATCCGTCTTCCACGTCGGTTCATTCTCCACCACACCTTTAGAAACCACCGGATACTTCATCGAAGATCCGAATTCCTCCCCGGGTCTAACCCCGCCCCAATAACCCGTAATCGCATGCCACACATAAACATATCTCAACCCGTACTTCTCCTTAGCTAAATCTACAATGTTCTTAATCCCTAGATCCTTCTTCTGAAACTTAGGGTTTTCTTTGATTCCGGTTAATCGGAAAATCTCCTCGTCTTTCTCCACCGATTGCCAACCGTCGTCGATGATGACGAATTTCGGCGGCGTTTCGCCGGCGGTGAGCGATTCGAGTCCGGCTTCGACGCCTTCTTGAGTCACCTCCTGGTAAAACGCGTCCCAAGTGCACCACCCGAAAAAGTCAACGATCCCTGGAAGCTTCTTCTCGGGGCGTTGACGAAAGCTCTTCAGATGTAACTTCACGGCGTGGATAGCTTCCGTTATCGTTTGAAACGGATCTGTACCGGCGTGAATGTATAACGAGTGAGTAAAGGAAGATCGTTTAGTAACGGCGTCACCGCTTTCTAAACAGAGCTCGACTTTATCGTTAACGGCGTTTCCTTGGAGACACGAACGGAAAGAGCCTTCGATTAACGGGAGGAAAACGGTGTAGAGTTTACGGTTACTCTCGTCTCCGTCTGCTCCGTCAGGCTCTAAGTGGGACCCGTCGTTGGATTCGACCAATAGGAACTGAGTCTCGAGGGGGATATCACGGCCGGTTTGACCCATTTTCTGAGCCATCCACCAGAGTTTAAACCGGAAACTAGCCATAAACCGGGAATCATGAAGCGAACCGATCGGTATAATATGGTTGCTTTCATCTTTGTCGAATACTGCTCCGATGAAGACTCCCTCCACCGGTCCAGCCTCTGATGCTGACGTCGTGATAACATTTTCTGGTAAACCGGTTAGAATCGTCCGGTTTTTTATTATTAGATTACCTTCGGAGATTCGAACCGCCGGTTTAATCGTCATTTCTTCTTCTTCTTGTTCTTCCTTTTCTCTGTATCGTCTCTTAAACGACGTCGCTCTCTATAAAATCAAGACAAAACATAAAAACCAAACAGAAAGTGAAAAATCGAATCTAGATCTTTGTTATGTGTATTGTGATAACGAATAAATGTACAAACACAAATCCAATGAACCTTATAAGAACAGATTTGAAATCTTCTTGTAGATGATGGACAATGTCTGCTATATCCAAGACCTGGAGAGGAGAAAATTTGTTAGTCGCCAAATCTACAATCTGGAACGAATGTTTATGTTATTGGTTAATATGCAAATACCAGAAGAAGATGTTAATGGAGGGAGACGAAGCTGTGATGTATGAAAGCGAGGTTGAGGTTTTAAAGATATTAATGGAAGAGAAGAAGAAGATGAGGAGAGTCGATTTGTGAAGGAATGAAACAGAGGATTAACCCTTTTTATACTGTAACATCTCTGTGACGCCATTGGATTTTGCTTCTTCTTCTTCTTGGTTTGTGAGTTTTTACAAGTTTCTCCGAGTTTTCACGGTTTGGTTCATATATTAATATATGCTAATAAATAATATTTTTCTTGTTGGATTTTTATTTTTTCTAGATGGGATGATTAGTTTTCGGTTTTGGATTGGATATTTTTGTTACAAAATGTTAAATTTCACCTTTACACGTCTTCTGTTTCTTGTCAATGTTTTCTTCTTTCGTATTTTGGATACTTTATTAAAGTTGTTTTAATTCGTATTTGTAAGTTATCCTACACTTGTACACAAATCGTGTGTTGTAAACTTTTAGATTTTTCACGTGTAAAATGCATTTATAGCATATAAATTGCATGTGTATGTGGTAATATAATTTGTTGAATGTATCAACCCTTGTATCTGATTTTTATCATTCAGATGTATTTAATCATAAAATTGCCACGTAGCAATGTATTTGATTTTGACCATTGACGAGTTAAAAAAGGAAGGATGAGATTGCCACGTAGGATTTAGAAACAGAACAGTAACTAGTTTGGTCCGAAAAGAGGTTCCCATTGGCCCGCGTGGTTGTTGACTCAAGAAGATTTTTTAAGGATAAAAGATACTTTTATACACGTCCGTATTACGTGTCATCGTGTCAGCTCACCATTGGCTCGATATTATCCCTTAGATAAAATAATTTTTGTTCAACAAAAATCTAAAAAATAACGTTTTCTTTCGAATATGTTTTTTGTTAAAAAAAAAAACAAATCCTAACTATATCATATATATGGATGAATTAACAACTTATTTTTCTAATGGATATATTTTGAATCAAAGCTATACATTTTTTTAGGATATAGTAACAATCACAACTTTTTCAAGGGTTATGATTTTAAGTATAATTTGTAAACTCTCTAGGGAGTTCAGATTTATAAGGGATATATATAAATCCACTATTTAATAATTTAATTTTGAGGTGAAACTTTATTAAACTTAAGAGAAGAAAAAAAATTGGTAGTGAGTAGTTGATATAACGGAATGAAACACAGATTACAGAGGAGACTGACATCAACTTGATACAAGTGGCCTAATTATCTTCACAGTTCAACTTGCTCCGACCACATCTCCATGATTGTGTGCGGCTTCATTGGTCCCACGAAGTTCCATGATTTTTTCTATTAAAAAATGTCATTTTCTTACATCAAAAAGAGAGAGTAGTACACGAAATTGTATATCTTTGATGTTTCCTTTTTTTTTCTTTTTTTTTTTTTTTGCAATCGATTGTACAGAAAATGAGATATTCGGCGGTGCATTATTCGCTTCCAAACAAATGATTTTTTTTCAGATAGGAATCGGGATAATGAATAAACTTTTGTTTTCATATATGAAGAAATGTTAGAAAATTATCCAATTGGACTCAATGGTTACCTCACATACAGTACATTAGTTTGCGGGTTTGTCAGACATTATTTTGATTTTTTTTATGTGTATATCTTATTTGCAAAAAGTGCACATGAATGTATATTAGAGTGGGCAATTTGATATTATTCTTTCTTACTTTTTTTTCTTTTTTTGATGATATATTCTTTCTTACTTTGCATGATAAAACATAAGAACTATATGTGTTTCTGTTTAGATCCACTCGATTTTCATTTAGATTGTCGACATTTTGTGTTTAAGTAATACAAAAAGTTTAGTTATTTGGTTTTATTTTCCTTGTCTATGATTTTGAAAAATAAAAATAAAAACTATAATGAATACACATGGGGAAAAAAACTGATAGCATTTAACATGTAGAGAGGTTCACACTCACAGATACTCAAAACTGCATTTGAATAATTTTGCACTTAATTACACTAGACCTCAATTTTGTGGTTTACATATATTGGCAATAGACTTTTACAATAATTCACATGCTAGCTAATTTTTTTTTTTTTTTTTTGAAAAAAGTTTTTCAATTTAAAAACGGAACATAAATTACAAGTCATGACTTCGTCATACAGTTTTGAGAGTATATAATAGTTGTGCAATGCAAGCAGTTAAGCTACAAAAGATAGAATAACTGCTGATAAAGCTTAAAACTCGATAGTTTATGAGTATTAACGATTACCGTGTCCACTTGGATCTCCACGACCACCATTGCATGCCCACGCCCTTTCCGAGGATTCACCGTATTTCATTCCATGTCTTGGATCTTTTGTGGTGGCTTTACCAGCCTAGCACGCTAGTTCCTTTGAGCTGTGAGATAGTGAAATCTTGCTCTAAGTCATGGAATGGGTCTTGTTCTCCAGTTGTCGTCTTGTGGACCTCAAGTGAGGTAGAGTTTGTGCTGGTTGGAGCATCCTCACATGAGGGTAGTAATGTGGTTTCAACATGATTAGTTTCTGGGACTTGCACTTCGGCATTATCATCAATGATAATGAAATCTTTGTATATGGTGCATGCCATAATATATGGTGCATCTTTGGTAAGGATTACCTTGGGTCTTTGTTGAGCTTCTTGATTAAGGACCCAACTTAAGTTGAACTAAAAATTTGAAACAAAACTAATCGAATATGGCTTAGCTTTCACACAAACACACTTAATTAGTTTCAAACGTTAAAGCACACAACACAACCAAATCCATAGAGTTGACCATAAGCAAACAACACACGCATAGCTTAGGTAAAAGTCCGATACAGAGTGGTATATATAATGTTGCTCGAGATTAACATGACACATTAAAAGGACCACCACGATATAGATAGTAGATTTGGTGATGAGATTGCGAATCGATCTAGATCAATCAATGACCAAAGACATAATCTTCTCCTGAAGATTTGGCTGAATCGGCTGCACTCTATAACCATATTGTCCATCATGATCTCTCATCATCATACCTCTCGCATTGGCAGCTATAGCCATCTCTTGTTGTTGCTGCATTTCCAAAACCATATATCTTAAAAGAAATACATAATATATAGTACTTATAAACGAAATCCAACGCGAAAACGGGATTATATATATGAATGTGTATGACATTGTTATATTATACATACCAGCTGGAAAGTGAGTTGCCTATGCTCCTCCTCTACCATCTTAACCTGTCACAACCAAAATTAATGTAACCATTAATACATAAGCCACTCCGAAGGCCAGGGCCGGGTCTGAACAAAGCCCATTGAAACCTGGGCCTTGGCCCCAAAAAATTAGTGGCCCAAAAAACAATATAGGTTTTAAGGAAAAAAATCGTGGCCACATTTATATTTATAATCGTGGGCCATAAAATATACTCTATTCTTATATGTTTTGTGTTTTTTATTATGCTTGTGGGACTTTGTCATGTAATTTACAGGCCCCCATTTTAATTTTGTTTCAAGCCCCCATATTTTCAGGCCCGGCCCTGCCGAAGGCTAAGTAGTCAAGTATATAGAGTTGTTTATATGCTCACATTTCTTCTCCTTGTATCCATGAACTCCTCCTGTGCCAAGCAAACCAAAACAAGAGTTAAATTGTGTGAATGTATTTATACATATGTATGAATGTATGTAGAAATCATGCCTGGTGATCTCGGACTTTGTCGAGGCCGTGTTCAATAGCCTGCTCTACGGCCAACAGGTTTTTCAAGTTGAGAGATTGTATATCTTCTCCCTTCAAATGCCTGAAACCATTTTTTATGCACTTCTCATTTATGTTGACATTTCAACATTATATAAAATCATATGCTATATATAAATATATCTAGATATAAGGCAGTGTGTCGACAAAAAAGAAGAATATATATGGCAGTGAAGGGTGAAGATTAACCTGAGCTCTAGTTGCAAGCTATCATTCTCCTTTTTGATCCTATCAATCTCATTGCTGAGGTTCTGTAGACCAAAGTCATTCAGGAGCTTAGATCAAACATAAACTTTATTCACTTTTCTTTACATTGATGAACATATACATGTCTGAAACAGATAAACTAATTCAAGAAACATAACTGGTTATCCATGACAAGTCTCTCTATGTTCATGTTCCATGTAGACCATATATATAAATATTGACATCCACACATGTAAAATCATGCATACATATACACTACTTGGCAGTCACTTAAATGGTATGCAAACCTCTGTATGTTAATTGCTGTATAGAGATACATCTCATTTGTTAGAACTAAACCTATAACCTATGATTGTCATTTGTCAGTAGTACTAATTAATAATATAATATATTTTGATAGAAATCTAATTTAAAAAGGTGTTTGAACAGTATTTTCCCAGTTTTCAATTAGTTTTGAAACCCACAAATGTTAAATCAGTGAAGTCTTCAGACATTCTCATTAATATACATCACATCCCAGATTTTTCTCAATCACAACATGACCATAACCTAAAAACTAAATGACTTTTGTATGGATCTAAACATATTTGAGATTTCTGTCTTCGGGAATTTTAAAAACACAGTTGGTGAATGCATGTTTAGATATACTCTACCAAATATTCAAGATCTATAAAAAACAACTATTGGAAAAAAGAGAATAAGTTCCATGTTTTGTGGCTCTATGTCTTGATGAGTACAAGAGAATCAACAAAGAGAGGCTTGAAGGCTACACACACAAAGAAACTTTGTAGATCTGAATCTAGGGTTCGAGGTTTTCTTTTCTCTTTGACATATTTCAGGAAAATAAAAATTAAATAAACCCATTTCATATTAATTCAACACAGAATATATGTTTTTCAGACAAACACTATAGTAGATCTGTGTCTAGGGTTGAAGATCCAAGCCTCTTTTTAACATGTTTTTAGCAAAGAAATAAAAACAAAGTAAAAAGACAATATTGTTAAGACAAAAGAGAGAGAGTACCTCATGTTTAACATCCCAAAGCTTTTTGCCAGATAACTTCTGGTACTGATCCAACATAGCACCAAGATCCATGGAAGGACAACAATAATCGGTCATCTTACCATTACTTGCAAAGATGATGAGAGCAACTTTTGCATCACAAAGAACTGTGATCTCTTTAGCTTTCTTCAACAAACCATTCCTCCTCTTTGAGAACGTTACAACTCTGTTGTTTGCGTTCTCTATCCTCTTGATCTCTATCTTCCCTCTACCCATCTTTCTTGTTTTCAATTTTTCTAGGGTTTTGATGCTATATATGAAGTATATATTGTTTTAAGAGTTTTAATTTGAAGAAGATGTGGAGGAGAGGATATGTGGTTTATATGAAGGAGAAGAGAAGAGAAGCATTGGTCTCAAAGGAACATTGATGAAAGAGAGAGACTTTTGACAGTTTGGGATGGAAAACAAAAGCTACTTTCTTGAGGGCACAGACATGGAAGGCTTGTTTTTGGTTTCTCTTATTAGTCATAGCCAACTCTATTTTCACTACTACTTTTTTTTTTACATATTAACCAAAAAGAAAAAATATATATTTGATGTAACGTAAGAATATAAAGTTAAACATAGAATTTGTTAATTTGTTTAACACTCTTTGCATGTGATTGATGTTTTTTGCTTTCATTTGATTTGATCATCTCTGATTTGATCATCTCTCTTTTGATTAGTTCGAAGTGTCGTTTTACCCTGTGGTCTCTTTCGTACAGTTTGTTTTCTTCAATGAACTGTAGATTTTTGAATTACTTAAAAAGGTTATATGAAAATTAATTATCAAATTTTCACATGAAATCTGACCAAGCCATGTATTTTAGTTTTTATTTTTTAATATAATAAGATTTGAGGCTTCTAAACATCAATTGTTTTTATCAATCACATCATCAATTGTTTTCAAAACACTAATTTAAAAAATTGAAGTCACTTCATGATAATAATGATAGATGGAATTGTGTCATAATTCTTCAGATTTTGATTCATTTCAATGATTGATGAGATTGTGACTAGTTAATAAATTTTTTTTTATAAAACATTTGTGGCCAACAGTATATGATGGTAAGAACACACTTTCATTTTATATTTGGAGTTGAAGAAATTTTAAAAATACAAGGTTGTCAAGGGGAAAAAAAAGAGCAACATAGAAGATAAATAATGCATTTTCCAATACTTAATTTTAAAGATAATTAGAAGTAGACTTTGCATTAAATCAAATTGAAACAACACAAAGTTTGCAACTTCGTGGGATTTAAACCAAAAGCTCTGAAGAATTCATAACTACTTTTTTTTAGGTGGTTCTTACTTTGGTAAAAGGCAAGACTTGCTATTTCAAGAACTCTATGTCATATATAGGTCTTATCAAATATCGTAGCTACACTATAAAAATCAATTCTAAAAAGTTAAAGAAAAATCAAGATATGAAATAAAGTCTTTAAAGTTAAATCCAGATTGGTAAGAAAGATTATAAAAGGAAAGAAGCAGTGCAGTTACCAAAGACTTCAGTAATAACCATTGGTATCATACTTAACTTATTTATGCAATTTTCATTGGTTGTTCAAAACAAATTACATTATGGTCTTTTTAACTCAGTTGATGTCAATGGGACACGTGTCAAACTGTAGTGGAAGCTAAATGGTCTTTATGTTGTTGCACTACTTTGTGTGTACTAGGACCATTTATGTAACGTTGATGTTATAGGTCCGATTCGTGATGTCGCTTTTAAATGAGGTTACGAATTTAAGCCTATCAGAATGGTTATGTAATGCATCACGATTGATAGACAATCTTAATTTCATAACCGAGAGAGTAATCATGAATCAAAAACTCAAACTAATGATATATAGAATTTAAGAGAATGATCTATCTATTATGTTCAGCTCAATGAACTTTTTATAGTTTATAATATCTACTACACTTGCTTGGTTAGTAAGGGTTACATGTTTCCTAAACTACAAATATGTATTTCGAATTATCCTTATCGTTAATATATATAATATACGTGTAAAGATACGTAACCCCACAATACTCCTCCTTAAGTTGGAGTGATAGTTACAAACACTCAACTTGGACAATAACTTAACAAACTGATCACGACCCAATGCCTTTGTCAAGACATCTGCGAGTTGCTCCTTGGTTTGAACATGCACCGTCTCAATGATGCCCTCCTTATTTCGAACCTGATGACAATCACCTTCGATGTGCTTAGTCCGCTCGTGAAACACGGGATTGACAACAATAGGTGGAAAACCCAAGTCACGCAACAGTTGTCTAAGCCATTTGATCTCTTTTGTTGCAAGGGACATCGCTCTATATTCAGCCTCTGCTGATGAATGCGAAACAGTACCTTGTTTCTTTGTCTTCCATGAAATGGGAGACCCACCAAGAAGACCAACATATGCTCCCAAAGATTTCCGAGTGATAGGACATGTTGCCCAGTCCAAATCACAATACATGGTAAGATGAAGATCGGTGTCAGCATGTAGCAAGATTCCTTGACCTGGCGTGCCCTTAAGATACCTAACAACCCGTAGTGCCGCTGCCCAATGACGTTCACGAGGTTCACTCATAAACTGTGTAAGATTGTGGACGTGTGATAGCCAAGTAGATGAGCCTACCCACTACCCATTTGTAGCGTTCAGGAGTGCGCAAAAACTTACTCTAGTCGAGACCCAATCTATGTTTCTGTTCCATAGGCGTGTGTGCCGGTTTGCAGCCTAACAGCCCTGTCTCAGCTACGTTATCCAAGGCATACTTCCTCTGTATCAACAAAAATCCTTCTATGTTACGAGCTACTTCGATACCGAGAAAATATTTAACCTTCCCCAAATCCTTCATATGAAAACATCTGCCAAGATAGTCTTTAAACTTGGCCAAAGCATTAAAATCATTACCGCAAACAAGCAACTCATCAACATAGATGAGAACTAGTATCTCAATATCACCATGAGATAAAGTGAACAAAGAATAATCCGCTTGAGATTGTGCAAAACCAAACTTTGTAAGCGTCGTAGTTAACTTCTCAAACCAACATCTCGGAGCTTGACACAGACCATATAAAGCTTTATGTAATCGACAAACCTTAGTAGGATCAGAGTGTCGAAAGCCTTGCGGAAGCTTCATATATACTTCTTCGTGAAGATCACCATGTAAGAATGCAATGTGCATGTCCATTTGATGTGCTTCCCAATTGTTGGCCGCTATTATCTTCAACAAGCCTCTCACCGTGGACATCTTAGCTACGGGAGCGAAAGTTTCATCAAAATCAGTACCTTCCACTTGATGATTACCCAAAATAACGAGCCTAGACTTGTAGCGCTCTAGCGTGCCATCGGCTCGATACTTCAACTTGTAAACCCACATGTTGTCGAGTGCCGTCTTCCCTGGAGGTAAATCCGTGATGCTCCATGTCCCATTGATTCGATGAGCATCAACTTCATCTGTCATGGAACCACACCAACGTTCATCTTGAACAGCTTCTTTGAAACTAGACGGTTCTACTCCTGCACTCACGGCTGTGAGAAATGCTTGATGACCAACCAAAAAACACTCATCAGAAATATATTCAGTAATGGGATAAGCCAAAGTACTTGGGACCGTGGAGGACTCTGCTGTAGGACCGGAGAGAACAGGAAAGGGGTCTTGTTCACGTGTGGCATTGTACATAACATAGTCATGAAATTTCGTAGACTTGACTTTATTTCTCTTGCCTTTACCCAATGATTCTGCAACTTCAACAACATTTTCAGTAAGTGATTCAGAGGTTGTCCCAACCTCCTCTGTTTATGTAATTTTGGCTGGCACAACTGAAAGAATAGATAGACCAGGTAATATGTATATCCAATACAGAACTCTGTATTTCTCTTCTTTATTAGCTTTT
>OVAP01000338.1:0-39386 GCA_900406295.1 Aurinia saxatilis | reverse complement strand
CGGCTCCACTAGATAGAGTGGGGGTGTGAAAGAAATAGCTTGTCTTTGAAATCCCAGCAACTTAACGTTGGTCATCGACATCCCATGGGCACATCCTTGCTGTATCGCCACGAGGGATATTATTCGGTTTAAGCTTTCTCCACAAAAATCCTGATCGCTATGATCACCTAAGTGACCCATCGAAACCCAGCTATCATGCTGGTCATATATATCTCATGGGCAAAATCTCCACCACATTAAGAACAAGTGTGACAATGTAGGCTCATAGATAAGATTGATAAACTTGACACTTAAACAAACATTTTGCTGGGCCATCCATCATACCATCGATGGGCCCACTACTCAGAACATATCACTACTCGAAAACAGTAGACGAATGCTACGAGTCACAACAAAAACATCATGAAACGAACTACCGAGTTCAAAACATTGAACGGCCTATGGGCCCCGCAAACAAGTCAAGATTCCAAACATCGGATAAAGTCATCCAGGCACTACGGAACGAGTTCTCATGCTCAACCAACCGTGCAAACAGATACCAAGTCTTAAAATGCAAAAACAACTAGACAAAAGCGGTCCCCGGCGACCTACTCGTCTTCTTCCATCGGGTCCCGAACAAAGACTGGGACATCGACCAAGCATGGCTCCTCGGCAAACACATTCGCGTCCAACGAGCACAGCCTAGATAGATTCTCAGTGAATTCACCCACAAAAGGCGTTGTACTCAGCATCAGAATCCTTGTACTTCATCTGACTCGCTACCATGCCCGCCTCAACATCTTCGAACACAGACGGGCCCACACCTCTCAACGTCCGGACCATCGGATAGGAGTTCTCAGCCTATCGTAAGAATGAAGAAGAAAGTTAGAACAAGTCACACACGTCATGGCTAATACACATAAATAGTTAACCTGATGGTGAAGACACATCAGGCCGATGAACTCCTCCTTAAGCCTAACAACCTTGGCACGAGTGCTCTCAACGTGGTGAAGGAACTTCTCATTGATCCCTTGCACCTGACCTTTGAGCGACATAGCTTTGGCTGCCTCCTTCATTGCTCTCTTCTTGTGCCGGAGGGCCCGCTTCGCCTCTTTCTCCGCCTTTTCGGTCAGGCGCGCAACCTCCTCATCATGGCTAGCAGACTTCCCCTTCATGTCGGCCAGCTGGTCTTCATGGGACCTCTGGATCCTTCTAAGCTCATCACACTCCACAGGGGCCCCATGGAAATCAGCCTGGTACACATTCACCAGGGCGTTCTGATAGGCAATAAACTTCAACAAAACAACAACAAGTTAGTCTTGAGCAAAAAACAGTCCATAGAGTCAAGAGATCACTCACATCCATGCCAGCAGCGGATGCGTCCATGTACAAGTCTTGATGCTCAAGGGATCCCACCGGAACAAATGGCTCCCCGAACCGAACAACGCAAGCGAGGTAGTCCGAGGCGACAGCACGCCTGTTAAACTCTGGAGGAACAACATCCGGGGGTGGGACCTCCTCCTCAACCACCGATGGTTGAACCTCTTTCGCTTTCCTTGTCCTCTTGCGTGGGCCATCCACGGCTACCCCCTTGCCCTTGTAAACCCTCGGAGTCTCACTGGCCGTCCCTCACGATGAGCTACCGGAACGTGCTGCAGGACCCGTACGACCCGCCTGTGACACTCCGGACTGTGCCTCAGTCTCACCAGCATTCTTCATTTGAAAGATCATGTCCATGAGAGTCATCCTCGCCTTCACAATCTCAAATGCATTGTCTGAACGGATAGTAGATTCGAAGCCGGTCCCACGAAAGTGAACACGCTCAACTCTGTCCTAGGAGAAAGTCTTCTTCCAGTGAGTGGAATTCGCTCGTAGGGTCTGAAGCAACGACGACCAACCTTCCACTCCCCTAAACGATATGTGATGCTCTGCATAAACAAAAAAAATGAAGGGTTAGATAAACATTTAGCAATTTCAGGAACAAGGCATTTTTCTAAAGAAGCAACACGGGTGGGCCAAACCTTTAGGGCCCCATTGAGATCTAACTCGATGAAAGCCACCTCCCTCAATGGAGTGACGATCAATCTTGACATAAAAGAAATGTTCATCCCAGTGGTGAACCTTCCCTGGGAGACCTCGGATAATACCTTGGCCTTGCTTCCCCGAGATAGCATATGTAAACCGAGTTTTGATAGTAGGACGGATCAACAATGCATGGGATAGAAAATCAGATTTCACCGTGACCCCACATTCGATGCAACGAACCATGGTCCCCACCAGATGTCGGAGTCCATTGGGAGGAAGCTGAGATATGCATAGCTTGTAGTTGGCTAAGAAATCGACAAAGAGATCCGAAAGAGGCAACCATAGCAATGCCTCATAGGAGAAGCTCTCCAGCAGGAAAAAGTATCATGTAGGAGAACTCTCAATACGATCAGAAGGCGATGGGATTATAATCTCAACGTCGTGGGGAATAAGAAACACCTTCCGCAGCTTGTCAATTGAAAATCTATCAGACAACGTGGATCCGGGCGGGTCCGGAGCAATCCTATTCACGTCTGGTCGTTTGGCTTTGTTATTTAAGAAGGCCCGCTCGGCCTCAATCATAGCCTTCACCGCATCGTACTTGATGGAGAAATCATCAAAGGCATCCATCTCCGCCTTGAANCCTCATAGGAGAAGCTCTCCAGCAGGAAAAAGTATCATGTAGGAGAACTCTCAATACGATCAGAAGGCGACTGGGACCCGTAATCGTTCTGAGCATCGTCGATCTTGTTATCACTACTCTCGCTACTGTTACCAGAAGAGCTCGACGGCTCGTCATCCGACATTTCGCTAAGAATACGTCTCCTTGGCTTAGAACTACCACTATCCATGGAGTATCTCCTGAGCACATTATCCCGTAAGGTATGGTTCCTAGGAAGAGATTCACCTCGATCATGGGATAGCTCAAGCATGTCATCATCCAGGCCGAGATGGGACCCATACAAATGTTGGCCCGCGCCGGAAGGACAGACGAAGCCCGCGCGAGACATGGAGCCTTCTCCCACGCGAGCTTCGTCATGATGGGACCCACGAGGGACAAAGCCCGCGCGAGCCATGGAGTCTTTGTCCCGGCGAGCTTCGTCCGGCTGGGACCCACGAGGGGCGAAGCCCGCGCCAGTCAAGGAAGGATGGTCCCCACGAGCTACGTCCGGTCGGGACCCACGAGGGACGAAGCCCGCACGAGCCATGGAGTCTTCGTCCCGGAGAGCTTCGTCCGGCTGGGACCCTTGAGGGGCGAAGCCCGCACCGGTCGGACAAGGATGATCCTCGCGGGTTACGCTCGATCGGGACCCCCGAGAGACGTAGCCCGTGCCAGTCAAGGAAGGACGAGCCCCGCGAGCTACGTCTGGCCGGGACCCACGACGGGTGAAGCCCGTGCCGTTCCGACATGGATGATCCCTGCGGGCTACGCTCGATCGGAACCCACGAGAGACATAGCCAGCGCCATTCAAGAAAGAAGGAGCCCCGCGAGCTACATCATGCCGGGACCCACGAACGAAGCTCTCCTCCCTCGCACCATCATGAAGCCCGCGAGCTTCGTTCCNCGAGCTACGTCCGGTCGGGACCCACGAGGGACGAAGCCCGCACGAGCCATGGAGTCTTCGTCCCGGAGAGCTTCGTCCGGCCGGGACCCACGAGGGGTGAAGCCCGTGCCGTTCCGACATGGATGATCCCTGCGGGCTACGCTCGATCGGAACCCACGAGAGACATAGCCAGCGCCATTCAAGAAAGAAGGAGCCCCGCGAGCTACATCATGCCGGGACCCACGAACGAAGCTCTCCTCCCTCGCACCATCATGAAGCCCGCGAGCTTCGTTCCAGCTCGCCTCTTCGCGGGACCATGCTTCCTGGGTAATGCCCGAGGACCGAAATGCTAGGGGGTCAAAGCAACCCAACTCCTCGATGGGGCCCGTACATCTATCATTTCTCTTCCGCAACTCAAGTCACGGACCGCATGAGCCGATTCCCCCGCAAAGAATTTCTTATGCTTATTCTCTTCGACCATGGCCTGTTTCTTCCTCTCCAATTATTCACCAAGGTACATGTCATCTCCCATTTCACTCATCTTTCAAACTCTTAAATTTTTCTAAGGATGGAAAGAAGAAAGAATGGAGATTGAATGAGTGGGAGGAAGATAGTGGAGAAACATGGGGGAAAGGGTAGGGTCGACGAATAGTGTTCTCAACCTATAACAGTTCACTACAAAGTTTTTAAGCTTAAGAAGATCCAACTGTACAAACGCCTGAAGTTTCAACGATTCATCCAAACAAGACAATTTCTACAAGTTTCTACCAGGGTTAAAATCCTAAACATTATCATGTCACATCACGAAGTACACGAAGAACTNATCCAACTGTACAAACGCCTGAAGTTTCAACGATTCATCCAAACAAGACAATTTCTACAAGTTTCTACCAGGGTTAAAATCCTAAACATTATCATGTCACATCACGAAGAACACGAAGAACTGGAGAGGNCCTAAAAACTATCATGTCACATCAAGAAGAAAGCGCAGAACAGGAGAGAGAACAGAGAGTTACCTGAAAATCTCTGGAAAACTTCTGAACTTCAGGAATGCTTGCTTTGGAGAGGAATGATGAGGAGACTTCCCTTGTATAGAAGATTTTGGAGGGAAATCCCTAATATTTATCTCGATCGACGCGTCAGGGCAACCTTCAGATTTCATATACCAGGACATGCATGGCCCACGTTTGGGATGACAGCCCGTTAAAGGACAGCACCTCAGTAACCATGCCATCTCAACGGTATGTGATCAACAACCATGCATCAATCTTCAGTCTTCAGGCTATATTCTAACTCTCCATAGCTAACAAAGCAATTGAGACTTGGGGGGCTAACTGTGGGGGTCGGATTCCACCCCCGAAGATTGATAGCACGAAACGGCTCAGTGTTTGCCGCAAAACACTCTCTACGGCCCACGAACTGGTCATATGTCCACACCGTCGAGTATTACAGTCATGGACTATCGATTGGTAATGACACAATCAAGCATGGATCACCAATGGTCCCATGACCGATAATGCATATAACAAGACATGGATCGAACTTGGCTCGCGGAGAAAGCTCTTAGGTTTGTCCCGCGAGCCAAGTAACGAACGTGTCCCGCGGACAGGCTCGCACAGACACCCCGCGGGCTACACGATCGGCACAGTTCGCGGACCACGGTCATGGACTATCCCACGGGCCGTGCAAGGCACTTAGCTTGGGGGACTAGTCCTTTGCATTGTCCCGTGGGCCAGACCTTCTATAAACTCACGCAAAGAACCATCAAGCCTACTATATGGTCACCAAGCAATGTGCTAGCCAAGTTTCATTGCGGGTCCCAAGCCTCCTTAGACAAACCAATTCGATCTTCTTATGATCAATTGAACGTTCGGATATGAGACGACCCGCAAATGATCGAACAAAGACACCGAGACAATCATCCGCGGGCCAAGTCTAGACCGTGGCCCGCGGGACAAGACCATGGCCTTAGCCCGCGAGCTACGTCAACACCAGGGCCCGCGGGACGAGCCTAATAGCGTAGCTCGCGAGCTACACTCTTGCCATGGCCCGCGAGCTACACCATTACCATGACTCGCGGGCTACACGCTCAATGTGGCTTGCGGGATGAACTTGCCAACGAAGCTCGCGGGCTACAGTCTTGCCGTGGCCCGCGAGCTACGCCATTACCATGACCCGCGGGCTACACGCTCAACGTGGCCCGCTGGATGAACTTGCCAACTAAGCTCGGGGGCTACACTCTTGCCGTGGCCCGCGAGCTAAGTATTACCATGACCCTCGGGCTACACGCTCAACGTGGCCTGCGGGATGAACTTGCCAACGAAGCTCATGGGCTACACTCTTGCCGTGGCCTGCGAGCTACGCCATTACCATGACCCGCGGGCTACACGCTCAACGTGGCCCGCGGGATGAACTTGCCAACGAACCTCGCGGGATACACTCTTGCCGTGGTCCGCGAGCTACGCCATTACCATGACCCGCGGGCTACACGCTCAACATGGCCCGCATGATGAACTTGTCAACGAAGCTCGCGGGCTACACTCTTGTCGTGGCCCGCGAGCTACGCCATTACCATGACCCGCAAGCAATGTGCTAAACGTGGCCCATGGCACGAACTTGGCAATGTAGCTCGCGGGCTACACTCTCGCCGTGGCCCGCGAGATACACCCTTGCCATGGCCCACGGGCTCCATGCTCGTCGTAGCTCGCGGGGTGAGTTCGAGACCATGACCTGCGGGATACATTCTCAATGTGGCCCGCGGGACGAACTTGGCAACGTAGCTCGCGGGCTACACTCTCGCCGTCGCCCGTGAGCTACGCCCTTGCCATGGCCTGCGGGCTCCATGCTCGGCATAGCTCGCGGGGTGAGTTCGATCCCATGGTCCGCGGGCTACGTCTTTGACGTGGCCCGCGAGACAAGTCTCTCTTCGATATCAGCGGGCTAAGTCTCAGGCATGGCCCACAACATTTCTTATATGTCAATCCGCGAGCTCAAGCCGACTTGGCTTGCCTAGCAACATCGCATCCCGTGGGTCCGTCACATGGTTTAGTATCATCGAGAACTAAGGACCCATGATGAACATCTCATCAAACGATCATCGTGATCACACTCTTTTTCTCATGGTAAGGTTTTTCCCAGGTAGTTTTCTTTGCTAAGGTTTTTAATGAGGTGATCATCAGAACACATACGACTTACAAGATTATCTCAACAATCTCGTGGGCCCAGAAACACCTATAACTAGCCAAATAGCTCAGCTCAGTTCCATGGGCCCATTTCCATCTTCTATCGAGACAAAGCCCTAAGGTTTGTTCCAAGCGCCGTCAAGCTAGAAGGTTCGAGAATATAATCATCGGAGTATCTAAGGAGAAAGGAAACTATCCCGAAGACTGTTGGAAGAATGGAAGCAAATCTTCAGGAAATGGAAGGTGGCCCAAGGCGGTTTAGTTATAGTATATATAGGATCTAAGGTCGTAGGTCTTATATCATCTTCTTCTCTCTCGAATAGCTTAGGTCTTAACAGCTTGTATTCGAGAATTCTCTTTGCTATCAATAAAGCGACCCTACTTCTCTTACCTTGCTCTTTGTCTTTCTCTTTAACTTTCTGAGCCGTTCATATTAGAGAGTCGACGATCCCTTAAAAGATCCCTTAGACAAGTTTTTGGTTGTGTGTGAATTCTTGCCCACACATGTAATAGGACGATTTTGTACATGAGAAGATGAGAATGATGTTATGCTATTCGTGGATCGATTGGGAAGTTGTTATCATATCAATTATGTTTGAATGTTGTCCATTTTCATTTTATATATATGTTACTTGTGTGTTTCAATAGGAAATTTTTTATTCATGTCCTTGGTTAGGTTTTGCTCTTATGATTATGAATCGTCTGGATAAAAATGGGGATGCGGGAAGGGAAGAGGATAAAAATGGGGATGCGGGAAGGGAAGAGGATCAGTGAAGCGTTTGAGGATATAATTTTGGCATGCACAATTATCAGGTACCTGCTGTAGGGAAATCTGGAATTGTTCATGTTGTTTATCCTTTTCAATTTGTCTCTTGATTTTATGAATTGTAGAATCTGTGTTTTTTTTTTTTTTTAGTTAACGTATGTTGTTATTAAATAAAACAAGAGTTTACAAAGTTCTTAGGCTGTGTTTAAGAAACTGTGTTTGCTTTAGCTAAACCTGTTGTTTACTCTTTTTTTTCTTTTTCTTTTTTATAGCTTCTGACTACCTTCTTATTGGTGAGGTGACATTGTGTACTTGCTCCATGCCACGTTTCTCCATTCTAATAAAATTCATTTTGCGACAAAAAAAAAATGTGTGTATGGTTTGGTCCCTAACTATGTACTTTGTTAATTTCTTTGTGGTGTTAATGTTTAATTCGCAGCTTGGATGGAAGAGTGTTCTTTTTTGTTTTGTTCTCTGTAAGGTTTGGTTGTTATTGTTTAAGGATCAGTGTCTTTTAATACGTGGTGAAAGAAAATCAAGTAATGGCAGAGGAGGAGAAGGGAGTGTTATTTCTCATCCACTCCATTGACGCAGGTTAGAAAAATGTGATATTTACATTGTTAATTCCCCTTTGATCGAAGTGTCCATTGTTGTTTTTACATCCATAAGGATCGGGAGTCAGGAAAAGCTATAGCAAGATTGTTGTATGTTACACTAGAATCAATAACAACAAAATGATTAATGTTAAATGTGGATGGTGTGGATATTACTCCACAATTGATTGCAACAAACGAAGTGAACGTGGATGGTGGTTAAATTTCTCTTGCATTTTTATGTATGTCTCAGGCACATTGCATCTTATACGATCGGGTTTATAACTGTTGGTTTTGAAAGCATTCTTGCTCATGGGTATCTTCTGTATGGTCCAACTTGTTTTGTCTCAAGATCATATCTAGCTACCATCAATTTTCAACTTTAAGCGAATTTTTGGATGATGTTCCCCTGTTAGCTTTAATTGCTACTGCTGTTCCTAAGTGAACTTCTGTTCCAATGTATTGACAAGAACATGAGTGGAAATTTTGGAGACTTTATTAACAGCAATATATTAATTTAGGGTACAACAAGATGTTAATGACACTTCAAATTTGTGGAATCACTGGGTCCGCAAGGCTTCATTCAATCCCCAAACATCTATTATGAAAATCGCCCTTTTGAGCTATTGAACAATGACTTTTTGTGTCTAGCGTTCAAAACCTTTCGCTAACCACNAATGTACAAAGTGGCCAAATGCAAGGTAAACTATCAACAAATGAGTCAAAATTAGACTAAAATGAATGTAAAACAACCATGAAAACGGTCTTAAAATGCAACATATCAGCTATTAATTTTTGTATGATAATATCTCTCTGTATCATCTAATCATCTAAAAGGTTTTTGTTATGGTGCAGTTTGATAGTAAGATCTTTTACATAATATGGTTATACTGACTTGAGCATACAACCTGCGATGACATGTTTGTCTATCTTTCCAACTGGGACATTCTCTATTTGTGAAAAAGTGTCCCTTCTACCTCTAACGATTTAATATACAAGTGATGCTATGTTATCTTTATGTTTATAGTGTATCTAATTACATGTATCAGTCTTTACCTCAATGTTTGTACTCTTTCGTTTAAACTCTATTGTACAACTTTCGTCCATCTGATAATGACAGATGTTTAAAAAAAAAAAATTACATGTTGGGTATATATGAGAGAGCGTGTAGTTAGCGATTGGGATGTTTTTATTTGATAGGTTGACTTTTTCGACAACATGAACTGCAGTAGCCGATCTTGAAATTGTTCTTGACATGTTTAATTTGTTAGCGGTTGCTTATAGTCTTAGCCATCGTGTTCTTTCACGATCATCCTCACATCCTTTGTCATGTTTTTGGATTCTACTTAACTCCATCGTTATCAATTTTCATTGACAAAGTTGATACCCAACTGAAAAAACAATTTGAAAGAGAAGAGATTTACTCGCCGGAGAAGCCGAATCCCGAGACATGTCATGGATGATTCAGACATAATCTTGAGTGTTTTGAGTGCTTGTTATGTTTGTGGTTGTCTCATTACCGGACGGAAGAAGAAGAATAAGTACAAGAAAGTGTTGACGATTCACGCGCCTCCTATTTTGCATCTTCAAACTGTGGTGTTGTGACGTTGGTGGAGAAGAGCGTAACATTCGAGACCGGCAATGTTGATCTCATGAAAGGTGAAAATAGACTGCCCGAGTATCTCACCTTTCAGGTTCCTTCATATCTCTCCGATCAAATCATTTTCTTGCTCTTTGATACTGATTCTGATATTTCATTTGTTGTTTACTTTCCAGTAGCCTTTTGGTAAAACCTTGTGTTCGTCAAAGGACGACCATAAAATCTTCGGTACAGTTCCTTTCCATGATCCAAACATGGATCTGCACAATGAATCGAGTACTGTTTGATCACCAAATCGAGATATGATAGTTTTATGTAATGGTGTATATATGTTTAAAAGATTTTACTTTATGTTATATGTTATAGAGTTACGTGTCTGTGTATATCGCTATTATGTATGTATGCAAACCTATTCAACAAAACTATAAATCATTTCGGAGATTAATAATAGGAGCATGTTTGGTCCTCGAAAAGTTATCCCTTTAGATTGTAATTCGGGTGGACTGGAGATTTCTTAGCAATGCAGGATCTTGACTTGTCATTTATTTGGACAAATTGGGTTATATTGTGTGTTCGGTCTGTTAGTTATTCGGTTCGAATTAATGGTTCACCTCATGACTTCATAAGTCCATATAAAGGTATCCGCAAAGGAGATCCCTTGTCTCCATACGTGTTCCTTTTATGTGCTGAAATTCTATCTCTGAAGCTTGTCCTTACTCAGAATTCCAATAAACTTAAGGGTTTATCTATTAGCAATGGCGGACCTCGGGTAATGCATATCTTCTTTGCCTATGATTCTTTATTTTTTTGTAAGCTAATGCTAAAAAAAACTGCAACCTCACTCTCATCCTTGACGCTTACGTAGCTATGTCTGACCAATTTGTAAACTATTTTAAGTCCTCTATCTATTGTGTTTCTCGTGTGTTCCATTCCAATATGGTGCAGCGTAATACCCGTATTACTTATATATGTAGTATATGTAGTAGTGGAAAGTATCTTAACCTTCATGAACAATTGCGACGAAAGAAAAAAGAATGTTTTGCTCCATCAATGATAAGGAAAACTATGATTACTGTGTTACGTTGAGATTGTTTGCAATTTTTTTTTTTTGTCAACATCATGCAACATGTATTAATAGTAGCGAAAGCCGCAACCTCACTCACATATTTGACGCTTACGGAGCGATGTCTTGCTAATGTGTAAACTACTCTAAGGCCTCTATCTTTTTCCGTTCTCGTGTTTTCCACTCCAATCAAATTTTGGTGCAACATAATATCCGTATTACTAATATATGTGGTTGTGGAAAGTATCTCGGGCTTCCTGAACAGTTTGAACGAAAGAAAAACAAATGTTTCGCTCCATCATTGAGAGGTAAAATTATGAATATTATGTTGAAATTTTTCGCAACTATTTTTTTTTTTTTTTGGGTCAACAACATGCAAGATGTAGTAAGTTCGGCTCGAACCGAGGCTGTTTAAAACATGTCGGAAATCGTTTCTCATGGTCTAGTGAGCGTATAACTACACACGAGTACTCGCATTAAAGAGACTATTCAATGTTGCTTGGATAAGACTATGACAACATTGAATTGGCTCAACCTCATTTCCACTTCTGAGACATATTTTTTGGAACTGGTGGATCTGACCATACGCCTCTCTTGTCTTTTGATCGATTTGGACGAATTGGATTATGATATTTGTTCGGTATGTTAGTTATTCGGTTCAGTTTAATGGTTCGTCTCATGGATTCATCACTCCATAAAGGTCTACGCCAAGGAGATCACTTGTCTACGTACGTGTTCCTTTATGTGCCGAAATTTTATCTCAAAAGCTTGTCTTTGCCAAAGATTCCAAAAAAATTACGGGTTTATCTATCAGCCATGTCGGACCTCGAGTAAGGCATGTCTTCTTTGCCAATGATTCTTTCTTTCTCTAAGCTAATGCTAGGGAAAGCCGCAACCTCACTCACATCCTTGATGTTTCGGATCGCTGTCTAGCCAATGTGTAAACTGCTATAAGTCCTCTATCTCATTTAATTCTCGTGTGTTATAGTCCAATCACTTTTTGGTACAGCATAATACTCATATTACTAATATAGATAGTTGTGGAAAGTATTTCGGCCTTCCTGAATAGTTTGGACGAAATTTAAAAAATGTGTCGCTCCGTCATTGATCAGGTAAAATTATGATTAATATGTTATGTTTAGATTTTTTGCAATTATTTTTTATGTTTTTGTCAACGACATGAAACATGTATTAAGATGGGCTCCAATCCAGACGGTTTAAAACATGTTGGAAATCATTTTTCATGGTCTGGTGAGCCGTATAACTACATAAACATGTCTATTCGCATTAAAGAGACTATTCAGTGTTGCTTGGATAAGGCTATGACAACACCGGATTGGCTCAACCTCATCCCCACTTCCGAAACATGTTTTCTGAAACCGGTGGCATCTGACCATACGCCTCTCTTGGCATTTCATCTATTTTGAAAAATTGGATTATGTTGTGTGTTCAGTCTATTAGTTATTCATTTCAGTTTAATGGTTCACCTCATGACTTCATCACTCCATATACAGGTCTACACCAAGGAGATTCTTTGTCTCTGTACGTGTTCCTTTTATGTGCTGAAATTCTATCTGAGAAGCTTGTCCTTGGTCAAGATTCCAATAAACTTGCGAGTTTATTTATCTCCAATGGCGGACCTCGGGTAGCGGATATATTCTTTGCCGATGATTCTTTATCTTTCTGTAAGATAATGGTAGTGAAAGCCACAACCTCACTCACATCATTGACGTTTACGGAGCGATGTCTGACCCATGTGTAAACTACTCAAATTCGTCTATCTATTTTGGTTCATGTGTGTTCCATTCCAATCAAATTTTGGTGCATGCATGTAAAACACGTATTACTAATATAGATGGTTGTGGTAAGTTTCTTAGCCTTCGTGAACAGTTTGGACGAAAGAAATTTTTTTTTTGTTGCCTAGCCTTATCATTGATCATATAAAATTATGATTACTATGTTAGGTTGAGATTGTTTGCAACTGTTTTGTTTTTGTTTTTGTCAACAACATGCAACATGAATTAAGTTGGGCTCGAACTCAAGCTGTTTAGAACATGCTAGAAATCGGTTTTCATGGTCTGGTGAGCGTACAACTACACGCACGTGTATTCGTATTATAGAGACTATTCAATGTTGCTTGGATAAGGCTATGACAACACCTGATTGGCTCAACCTCATCCCCACTTCCGAGACATGTTTTTTTGGAACCGGTAGCATCTGACCATAGGCCTCTCTTGGCTTTTCATCATTTTTGGGCGAATTGGATTATGTTGTGTGATCCGTCTGTTAGTTATTCGGTTCAGATTAATGGTTCTCCTCATGGCTTCATATCTTCATATAAAGGTCTACGCCAAAGAGATCCTTTGTCTCCATACGTGTTCTTTTTATGTGCTGAAATTTTATCTCTGAAGCTTGTCTTTGGTCAAGATTCCAATAAACTTAAGAGTTTATCTACCAGCAATGGCGGACCTCGGGTAACGCATATCTTCTTTGTTGATGATTCTTTATTTTTTTGTAAGCGATAATGGTAGGGAAAGCCGCAACCTCACTCAGATTCTTTACGTTTACGTAGCGATGTATGGTTAATGTGTAAACTACTCTAAGTCCTATATCTCTTTCAGTTTGTGTGTCGTNTTCTTTATTTTTTTGTAAGCGATAATGGTAGGGAAAGCCGCAACCTCACTCACATTCTTTACGCTTACGTAGCGATGTATGGTTAATGTGTAAACTACTCTAAGTCCTATATCTCTTTCAGTTCGTGTGTCGATGATTCTTTATTTTTTGTAAGTTAATGGTAAGGAAAGCCGCAACCTCACTCACATCTTTGACGCTTACGTAGCGATGTCTGGCCAATGTACGTAAACTACTCTAAGTCCTATATCTCTTTCAGTTCGCGTGTGTTACATTCCAATCAACTTTTGGTGCAGCGTAATATCCTTATTACTAATATAGATGGGTTTGATAAGTATTTTGGCCTTTTAAAACAGTTTGGACGAAAGAAAAAAACTGTTATTATTTAATACTTCATGTTTTAAACTACAAAAATAGAATTTTAAAATTTTAATATTATAACATCAATTATTATTCATAACTTTATATATCCATGACTGTTATAAATATAAAATTATTTAAAAACGAAAAATACAGGTAAATACATAATTCATGAATATATTGAAATATTAAATTTAGACTCGAATGACCGCGCGGCTACGCGCGAGTTTACATCCTACTATATAATAATAATAAAAAAAATTGTATAACAATGAAACTGTTTGAAGTGTTTAAATTTGATAAAGCGTCAAATTCTGGTTGACATGGTTGAAACAAAATTGGAGAAACCAAGACAAACGCGATAGCAGAAGTAAACAAGATCTATGTTTTAAAAACATACATTACTTGAAGGTGACAAGGTGAAAGTTTAAAGTGGTTTCACCTCGGAAGAACAAAAAAATATATGAAACAAAGTAAATGAGTTGGCAAGAGTAAGATACATAATCCTTCATCTATTTCTTCTTTGGCTCTTTTATGATTACTCCATTACTTGTAATCCCTTCCTTACACATAATTTCCTTATTCTCTATTGATTGACCCATAAAACATTGAAATTGATTGTTACTCGTAAAAGATTTTCAGTTACACATTTTCGATTTATGATATATGCTATGTTTGCTTTAAATTTCCTTAGAGACATTTTTTCCATTTTCGATGGACAAGTGTGTTTCTTCATGTAAAGAAGATAGACGTTCAGATTACCAAACAACAAAGGCCATGAAACGCCAAATAGGTGTACTACCAGCTGGAAAAGGTGAAATGAAAGGTCAAGGCCTTTTGAAGTGCAATTGAAAAGGTGCCAAGACATCCTTACTTTGAAAAAATATAAGTGTGTAGAAACTGAAACATCCCTCGCACGGTATGCGTGGAGTTGACTGAGTGCGATATAAAACTGTACTTTGATTTAAGAAACACATGCCCGTGAAACGCAAATGCATAAAGAAATGATTAATTTCTTAAGCAGAACATTTCTACTGTGTTATTTATTCCTGATCTTGCCTTTGCCAATGGAAGACGATGTTTTTCCCTTTCATCAATCTCTAAATATTTAACAATTTCTGTCGACCGAACCTACTTTCTTTTCCCTTTTTTTGTTGGTTTAGCATGCTGTTTTAGTAAATATATAAGGTTCTTAGATTCAATTCAAAATGAGAGAAAGCTTGAACCTTTCTTGCAGGATTACAATCCTGTCTCTGTTAGTGATTTCTCAACTGGCTTCAGCCAAAGTTGTTTTGATTGGGAAAAACACATTCCTCTCCTTTGATTATGTCGAAGCAACTTTCAGTAAGTTTTTTTTTTCCCTGTTATATAACACGTTATTGTCGATTTGACTCAACTATCATGTGTTGTTGTTTGGATCATTAGAAATACAAGTTTAGCATTAATTCACAAAAATTTCATTTGGAAAATGTGGAGATACAAAAAAGTCAAACAAAACTAAAATGGGAAAACAATGACCAGAAATAGGGGCAATAAAACAAAGGAAGGGAAGAGAGCTTAGTTAGTTAGTAGTAGACGACTGTCTGTTTTATCGACGATGCGGATATATTGCAAAATTTGTTTTTTTTTCATAAAAACTGTATGCACTGCAGTCTGCACTAGACAACCATTTAAAACCCTTAATCCTGACGATATAAAGAGTAATGAAACGGTACTAATATGTTTTCAGCTCCTATTGTTGGAAGTTCGGGGGAATGCGGATTGTTGTATACTGCAAAGCCTCTTGATGCGTGCTCGGATTTAACCAACACGGCAGACCGAGCATCAAAGTTTAGGTCCGCGTATGTATTGGTTAATCCGTGGTGGCTGTAGTTTTGAGGACAAAATTAGAAATGCACAGAAAGCTGGATATAAAGGTGCAATTGTCTATAACGATGGATATGATGAGCCCTTATTACCTAGTAAGTCCGTATTTTCCCTATGTTCATATCAGTATTACCATTTTTTAGCAGTTTTACAATCTTGGAAATACCAAAACGTAGTGGCAGGAAACTCATCTGGAGTATATATACATGGCCTGCTTGTTTCAAGGGCATCAGGGGAAGTACTCAAAGGGTATGCGGGTCAAACCGAGATGGAGCTTTGGCTCATCCCAGAATTTGGGACTTCATCGTGGTCAATCATAGCTATCACTTTCATATCTTTACTTGTCATATCGGTTGTTCTCGCCACCATTTTCTTTGTTCGTAATCATCATATTAGACGTAGGCGTGTACTCTATTCATCTCGTGGCCGTAGAGGATCTTCCCGTATGCCTAGAAATTTAATACAAAAGATTCCGAGTGAAGTATTTACAGGTGTTCTTGAAATTGGCTCGACCTCGAGTACTTGTGCTATATGCATTGATGATTATTGCATTGGTGACAAACTAAGAATCCTACCGTGCCAACACAGTAAGTCCATTTTGTTCTCTTTAAAAGAGCTTTGATTGCTTATGCTTAAAGTAGGTACTAAACTTTGTTTTTCTTTACTTGGGCAGAATTTCATGCTTCTTGTATCGATTCTTGGCTTGGTCAGTGGAGATCCTTTTGTCCGGCTTGTAAACGTGATGCTAGAACAACAAACGGCAATCCACCTGCATCAGAGAGAACACCTCTGCTTTCTCCCGGCCTGAGCTCTTCAACTTCATTGCATTCATTACCAATATCCCATCAGACAAAAGCCTCCCACGTTCCACTGCACCCCAGCCACACACAGATCGTATGTACCACGCACAAGATCTCACAAACGCCTTCCCCCAACCATTTACATACAGAACAAGCCGGGTCAGTGCATCACGAAGCTAGTTAGGTCCTCAATTATGAGTGAGTCTGTAGGATGTTTCTCTTCCAGGCTGCTACACCAAGCCATAGAATCAGGTTGTAAATACATAGACAAACTAAAAAAAAATTTCTTTTGGATCTTTCTCGTCTTAGCTGCGTTGTTCCGGCGACTAGGCGATGTTAACAGTGTGTTCGGAAAGTAAGCATCTTTGGTGCGTTTTGTGATTCAGCTAACCATAACTTTGTTGCTTGTTTGGTTTTGTAATATACTGCCTCGGTATCGGTCACTGAGAAGAACTATACTTAAAGAGCCAAGAGGATTCATGACTAAAATGGAATAATCATGGGTTTAGATAGGAAGAAACATGAAAAAGGTTCAAAAGAAAGGAAAAAGACTCTGTATTAAAAAATAACGAAGATAGATAACCGTAAACTATTTAAGTTAGCTTCTGGCTGAGAGCCAAAATAAAGGAAATAAACATACCACATTCAAGCGTAGCAAAACTAGTCCTCTTTGTCTCTGGGCTTATGCTCACTGGTTTCACCTTCAGAGACACTAGTAGTCTGACCAGTCCTTTCACGGGCTGCTGCATTGGTCCTAACCTGAGCAGGCTCCTCCACTTGACCAAGGCTCCGTAGCATCATAATGACAGCAACCAAGAACACAATTACATACACTGACCTAATCCCAATCATGGAATTGATGAATCCCATCAAAGATGGTCCTTTGAATCTCATTTTCTCTGTTCTTCCTTCTCTGTATCCCTCCAGAAACCTGGAGACTTGAGTCAGATGATCTTCCTCTTGACTGATAATCTCAACGCCGTTTACCTGCATATTTGATGTCAATACAGAAATATTGATGTCATTTTTGGATATCTGCTCCAGGGTTTAGGAACAGTTTGGAAGTCTTAATCTACTATTCAACCGCTAAAACTACTATTTTACCAGATCATACTCCTCGTCTCCGTCCCACACAACAATCTTAGGTAGCTTTGTCTTCTTGTCTGCATAAAACGAGTCTGCAAATTCTTCAAACTGCTCCACACCTACATAGCCAAACACAAGGTCACGGTTCGCATGAGCAGCTGCTCTCAGTGCTTTGATCAGTTTTCCCACGCTTTCGTGAGTTTCATCTTCCACGATTGTCAAGACCATTTTTCTCTCCTCATCTTTCAGCAACTTGAGCGTGTCCTGGTTAATTGGCAGAACCAGAGGAAGAAAATTTTGTTTCACAAATTCCTCTAAAAACCCATCTGCAAGCAAAATTATACAGTGTAGCCTGTCAATTCATCCACTTTAGAAAGTTTTCAGCAGTAATTTCCGAGGAAAAATGAGGTCACTGAACACAAATATATGACATCATAGATCTGGAAGCAAAATTAAAAACAATCAATCTAGTTATCAATATTGACCCGGTTAAAATCTCTGCTTCGTTTGTACATAGTTTCTAGTTACCGGTAGCATTTCTAAACTAAATCCCTTTTAACACTAAGGTCCTACGTTGGTACCACCAGACGAAAAAAAAAACACTGACCTTCAAAAGGGCCATAGAAGACACTACGCTCATTGTACGTAGGATGTTTGGCCACTAGAGCAGGAGCCTTATCGAAATCATAGGAAGTCATTACATCCTCTGAGACATCCTTAGTGACAGCAAACCATGCCTTTTTCTTATACTTTGCACCTAATGCTGATATGAACGAGTCGTTCAAGCCAAAGCCAATAAAAACAGGGAAGAATGTCCCGGCATCTTCAACGAAATCCTTGAGGGCGGAGTCTGAGTCAAGAAGAGCAATATCTGGAGCAACAAACTTCTTCAAGTAACGGACGAGCAAATCTGCTTTTCGAGGCCCGTAGTATTCCATTGGAACTCCATGGTTATAGAGCATGAGGGTCGGGAATGCACTGCAGAAAAGAAAAGAAAAGCAAGCTTAAAGGGTATAACATAGAGAGGCATATCAGAGGAGAGAAGAAGACATACTCGATCTCAAGCTTCCGTGCAAGACGGGAATATTTGTCAGCGTTGAGCTTGGCAATGATGATAGGTTGCTTCAGTTTAGCCAGAATGGGAGCAGCCGCGTCTAACTGCAGCGGATCAATGACAAAGACACTTCTTTCATATAAATGAATCAAAAGACACGATCCATAGATCAAAACTGAGCATACAGACCTCGGGGTTAAGGCGCTTGCAATGGCCACACCAAGGAGCATAGAAATCAACGAAGATGCAATCAAAAGTGGAAATCGCTGAGTCGAAGTTGGCATCGGTGAGTTCCAGTACAGTTCCGTCTACGGCGAACTCATCAGGCGATGCAGAGAGGGAGAGTGATAACGCCAAAAGCGAGATCCAGCAAAGCAACAACCTTAACGAACGCATCTCGATGTGTCAGAATTCAAGTTTCTGGGTTTACAAGTCCCAAAACCAAAAGCAGTTTACAGTAAGTAGCTTATTTTCTTTGCAGTGATCAAGGTTAATTAATTGCCGGAGACGCCTGTGGGCTGAGAGGCCTAGGCCCTTCTGGTAATATACCCTCAACTAACAATTTTCTTTCTTCGCCTAGGCCCCTTCTGTGGGCTGAGAGGTCTAGGCCCTTATGTAATCTTTCAAGTCCATGTGTATTAAACACCAATTCACTCCGCAAACGCTTCCAAAACGCCGGTAAGAGCTGAAACTGAGAAAAGTAAGCGCACGGAGACCATAAACTGCACCCCTTCAAAAGAGTTTGGGAGATGAACATACCGGCCAAGCCAAAGCGCACACAACAACAGCAAAGCAAAGATGGAACAGGAGAAAGCCTCCATCGAAACCAGTAAACATAATCAACCAACTCTCCAAGACACGAAGCAGGACAGAGGCCTAGGTTCAAAGATAAATCCTTGACTCTTGAGAAGGGAAACCTCAACCAAACTCCACAATTCTTACATATGGCTACTTATGGCCTACCATCTCTGACATCTACAAACCAGAGAAGAACCACGTCCTCACATCGAAGCCATTGAGAGCGAACTCACTACAAAGTCTTGTACCAACCCTAGAGAACCTGAATACTCAGAGGAAGGCTAGCAGATGATTTGCAACAAGTAAACATCCAATAGAAGAACCCAAACCGAGACCTACACCTTCTAAAATGTCAAGCCGAAAAGATTAGAAAGAGAAGTGTCGCCCAACTTTCAATACCCATCTAGCAGGACCCTAACAACAGGACACAACAACCAATATGAAACAAAAAAGGAAGAAGGGCCAAGCCAAACCGGATCTTCGGAACATCTCAGTTAGGCTTACCGTAATCGAAAGCCACCGACATTAGCCTGCCAACTTCGATATTTCAGTAAGGAAACTCCAAAATCGAGAAGGACCAAAGCTACTCCCATCACAAAGAGAGTCTAGCGAGGATCCATACTAAACTCGGAGAGACTAAACGTGAATAGCAACAACGAGGGCCACATCTCCGGTCAAGCTCAAAGGAGAAGGAACAAGGATCTTTACCTAGTACGTGGAAGTCCTGACTCAAAGACCTCCATCAAACGTTAGAGCTCATATCTGAAAACCACTCCACAGAGCAAGAAAAACACTACCGCAAACAGCTCGACGAGGAGAAAGAAGGTTGGGCTAAAGGAGACGCCGAACCTCGCCACAATTCCGAGTCACCATCACGGGAGCACACCGGAGATCCATACCACCACACATTATAAGAAGCTCCTAAACTAAAAACTTCACTATGTCAAATTGAAACTGACAGTAGAGGGAGCCGAAAGAGAAAGGAGAAAGAAAGAAAGGGAGACCTCCCTACTGGAGATGAAGAGCACCCACCACCGAGGAGGCAATGGCGTGAGTTTTTAGGTGAAGCGGCGGAGTTGAAGAGCGAGAGAGAATGATTCACCTTTTTCTTTCTTACATTGATCTTTTTTCTCTTTGGAAGTCTAAAATCCTCCCAACTAACAATTTAGTTTTTGTTATAATATTATTTTATATTATGTGAGAATATATATATATATATATATATATATATATATATTTATATTATATTATAAAGTAAAGAAGAAGTAGACAATTTAGTGAAAATGAGAGAATGAGTTTGATTACAAAGACTACTCATTTCTTATTCACTTATCATTACTAAACATTTAATCATAGGACAAACTTTTCTTTAGCGATAAAAGTAACTTAAACACATAAAAAGTTTGAATAGTGGTAAGCCAAGCTTGATTAGTGGCAAGATTTTGGCTAAAGGATGAAGATGACACTTGGTATTTAGTGGATATGATATAGTGTCATTTTGATGGATAATCACCAAATTTCTTAACACCCCCCCCTGATGATCCATCACCCTTTATGAGTTACGTACTGCCTCGTTAAAGATCTTATCACAGAAAAACTCATTGTGATAAAANATGATATAGTGTCATTTTGATGGATAATCACCAAATTTCTTAACACCCCCCCTGATGATCCATCACCCTTTATGAGTTACGTACTGCCTCGTTAAAGATCTTATCACAGAAAAACTCATTGTGATAAAACAGNTCACAGAAAAACTCATTGTGATAAAACCATGATCAGGGAAAAAGAGTGCAGTCTTCCCCTGGAAAAGATAGCTCTGTTCTTCACTTCATAACTCTCGTAGATGACACATTTCAATGCTTTGAATATGCTTTTAGAATCTTGTGGTGAGAAGCACCTTTGTAAATATATTTGATGTGTTGTCGCTTAAACTGATATATTGAACATCAATCTAATTGTCATTCTAGTGTAAGCGAAAAGTATCGGGGGAATATGCTTTGTCTAATCTCTCTTGATGTATCCTCTTTGATTTGAGTAACACGAGCAACATTATCTTCATATATTGTTGTTGATAATTTAATGATGGCTATTTCGCTTGCTTCTTGAATATGTTGAGTCATCGACTTTAGCCATACACATTTTCTACAAGTTTCATAAAGCGCAATGATCTTTGCATAATTTGAGGAAGTGGCTACCAAACTCTGTTTTTTCGAATACCATGAGATCACGGTTCCTCTCATTATAAAAACATATCCGTTTGCGACCGAGCTTTGTGCAGATATCATAAATAGCCAGTATCTGGAAAACCAACTAGACCAACTTTCGAGTTTCTAGCATAATGTAATCCCTAAATAATCGTAACTTGCAGATAACTTAGCTATCATCAAACTTGACTATTTTCCAATTTACCAAATTCAATAACAACTAAGCATGAAAGTGCGGGTCTAATCTACCACTAAGTACCTCACCCTTTCCCAATGTATAAGGTGTACAAAGCAAAACACAGGTCAAATTCAAGCAAGTTTTATAATCACAACCCAATCCCTTGGTATTATGAATAGAATGACAAGGATCTAGTCTCAAATGATCTCTCAAAGAGACTAGCTTTAATGAACAAAGACTAAGTGTTTAAGGACATAAGGCATTCAAAATAATGTTGTCTAGTCAAGCAAATCATCAAACACCTTGTATGTGTAGAAGCTATTGATTTATACTCTATTGATTCCTCAAAAAGATATAGCTTTAATGATTAACACAAGATAAGTCTTGGTTATTCAAGCATTCTAACAAACAATGGTGTGATGAAACCTAAAATTTATACTCTGTTGATCCCTCATAAGAGATAGCTTTAATGAAACAAGAAGCAAAGGTAAACCAAGGAAAGCTAAATATCTAGTTCATTCAAGTATTTCATCAAACACCTTGTGTGTGATGAAGCCTAAGATCTATCCTCCATGATTCCTCATAAGAAGATAGCATTTATGAACATTAGATACTAGCGATCCTTGTAGACTAACCCTTTTTCACAAGATCTAATCTATTCAAGCAATAATCTACCAAAACCCACAAGCCAATAAAGGAGACTACTCAGTCGTAACCTTAAAACCCATAGAGATTAAGATTAAAGAAATCATAATCAAAGATAAAGAAGATAAGATTAAGGTTTTGATAAACACAACAATCAGTATCTTCATTAAAGCTCTAGATCTAAAGGATTACAAAGAGAGAGTTTCTTGGTGTTTTTCTCTTAAATAGATAATGAAAAAGTAAAATTTATCCTTCCAAATGACAACTAAAAGGTATTTAAAGGATAAGGTAAGAATGGTCAAATGGAATTAGGATAAGGTCAACAAAAAATAAGGGAAGGGATAAAAATGGCCACGAGATCGGGTAGAACCCGATGTTGGTACCCGATCTCGTGGCACAGGGAAAACACACTTTTGTGTTTCTGAGATCGGGTGGCCAGATCGGGTAGTACCCGATCTGATTGGTCTTTCTCCTCTTGTTTCACCTTGGAGCTCATAATACCAGTCTTCAGTGTGGAATTCATAACTTCTCCATATGATATTCAAATCAGGTGACTCCAAATCCCAGAGAAAGCTAACTCATTCCTCTAAATCTACAAAAAATTTCAGTTCCATTGGATAAGTTTAAGACCACCATTTGTGCTGCCACCCGAGACGCTTTGGATGGAGCCTTCTAGCTCAAATTTTCTCAAGTTGTCAAAACTGTCCCAAATTCTTCCAAACTTCACCAAACTCATTTATAGCCTTCATAGAATACTCCTAAGAATCTTGAGAAGTTCCACTGTTTTTTCCTCAATTTGGTACCTAATGCATATGATATTGATGCAAAACGCAAGAATGCAAGAGAAAAGTCCTAAATGCAAGCTAAAATGCAAAATATGGATAAATGTTCAATAAAATAACACAAATGCATAAAAAATGAGACTAAAAGACATGAAAATAAGGGGTAAAAACATGCATAAAATGACATATATCAGGGCATAAAAGCAAAGAAAAACGAGAAAAAAATTCCGAGTTCATGGAAAATATTTTCATTGTTATTACAATTAAAAAATCTTGATAGAGTATCTCTAGTATTTATTTCATATTATTTTTGTAATAAAAACTTATATAAATAATTTTCAATGTTTTCAATTGTATAAAAACTAGTTTTATTCTTGTTTCATATATTTATAATTATTTTTCAATATATATTACTGCAAACTTTACTTTTCCATTATTCTTGTTTGTTGTGTTTGTTAAGAATGTTTTAGCTTTTATCCTTTTTTCAGATAGGTTTCTTGTAGTCGGCGTATTCAGGTGGGTTTAAAGTAATCCAGATTGGTCTAATATAGTCTGCATATCTAAATGAGTTTAATGTAGCCAGCGCATCTAGATGAGTTTAATGTGGTCGACACATCTAGGTAGCCTAATGGACTATGTGCAATAAGATGGTTTTAATGATGAGTTTAATGTTCTCAACGCATATAGATGGATTTAGTGTTCTTATCTCATGCAACCACAACATGCGTTCTTATGCCTTATCGCACGTCCTTCCACAACATGTGTTTTCTCTTATAACCATAGTTTCATGAGTCTTGTATTTACATTAGGTTTTAAACCAACTCTATTTAATTATTCCCAACAAGTCCCCCCCCACTTAAGTTTATGTTGTAAAATAGTAAGAAAATGTATCGTTTCTACAAATGATATATTTTTAAATTATCCCTAGTTTGGGTTCATGTTCCTATATCTGAATTAATTATCAGACTAGTATTTCGAATACTTCAACATCCTGACTTGAGGATTTTCTCCATATAATAACAATTCAGCCTATATCTCAATAATGCAAAGCTTCACAATTACTAGTACTTCGGGTTTGTCCGTGCTTCAAATTTATGGGCCAGTGATCATCTAGTCGAACTGATCTAACCATTCTTAGTCTAGTTATCTTTCCTTAAATTTTACGCATAACGATCCTGACACCTCATATAAATATTTAGTTGTAAAAATCTAGCATCCACACCCGACTAAACTTCGATTAATTCATCTAGAAACTAGAAAATCCTAACAATCGCCTGAACCTTTGTTTTCTAGTATATGTATCTCTTAATTATTGTGAGATTACGATAAATAATGCATAATCTTCCATCAATTATATAGGCTCAACCAACCCTAAACTTCATTATGCCAATGCACTAGTTAACCTCATTCTCACCCATCTTTATGCCAATGCAATTTTCTTTTGCCAAGTGAATTTAATTTCAACAAAAGAAAAAGGGTCAACCTGACATGCATCAGTATCACTGGAACTTATTTGGGATTACCCGAATGTTTTAGCGGGTCTAAATGTGATATATTGGCTTTCATTCATCATCAACTAAAGTCTAAGACCTCCAGCTGGTTCACTCGCCTACTTTCTATGGGAGCAAAGGAAATCCTTATCAAGACAGTTGCAATGTCAATGCCTATCTTTGCAATGTCTTGCTTCCGATTACCTAAAGCAACCCTCACCTCACTCACTACTGCAATCTCGGAATTCTGGTGGAATTCTAGTGAAGATAAAAGAAAAGTCCATTGGCTTAAATGGGATAATCTTTGCCTCACAAAAGAACAAGGCGGTCTAGGTTTCAAAGACTTAGAATGCTTCAATCAGGCACTTTTGGCCAAGTAGGCTTGGCGGTTATTTCCTGAAAGTATATTTGCACAAGTCTACAAAAGCAGATACTATGATACCAAAGATTTCCTAAAGGCAGGTTTAACCTCTCGCCCCTCCTTCGCTTAGAAAAGTATCCTTTTTGGTCGTGATCTACTGCAACAGGGCCTTAACAAAAGAATTGGGAATGGTGAATCAACTAAAGTCTGGCTGGATAAATGGATTCCTGATGATCCCTTTCGAGCTCCACACATGAAACAATCTATCTTTAATCCTAGCCTTAAGGTTAAAGATTTGACTGACCTTCAAAACAAGACATGGGATAGAGGAAAACTAGAGGAACATTTTTTTCCTCGAGATGTGCAAGCCATTTTGAAGATAAAACCAGTTCTCAACCACACTGATTTTTTGACTTGGAGTTTAACCAGAAGTGGAGATTACACAGTTAAAACAGGATATAAACTGGCAGCTCAACAAAAGCATGGCGATTTGATTAATAAAGCTACAGCCCTTCCTTCCATCAATACTTTCAAAGATCAGGTCTGGTCTATAAAATATCCTCTCAAAATTAAACATTTCCTTTGGAAATCGATTTCTGGTGCTATACATGTTCTAGATAAGTTATTGAGTAGAGGAATGAGATGTGATCCGGCTTGTCAATTCTGTGGTCTAGATGGTGAATCCATTAATCATTTGCTTTTCACTTGCACACTCTCCCGTCAAATTTGGGCTCTGTCTGGTTATCCTCATCCTAGAAATGGTTTCCATGACTCCTCCCTTTTTTGTAACTTAGATTATGTTTTTACCTCTTACTCTGATCAGTCATTTTCCGACGACATTAGACTTGCTTTGCCCTGGATTTTTTTGTATATATGGAAAAATAGAAATTGTTATTTTGTAGAGGGCAAATTTTTTTATCCCTTGGAAACTACTCACAAAATTCTTGAAGCCTCTAATCCTGAAGTTGGGTTTACGGCTGCTGTCTTTCCAACTAGTCCTTGGGTCCCTCCTCCTCCAGATTGGATAAAATGTAATGTAGGGTACTCTTGGAATAAAGCTTCCAATATGGGAGGTGCCTTTTGGGTGGTTAGGAATTCTCATGGAACTGTTCTTCTACACAGTCGCAGATGCATCTCTAATATATGTACTGTCCAAGACGCAGCCTTCTCTTCTCTGTTGTGGTCTATTCAAAGCATGAAGCATCATCATTACTCCAAAGTGTTGTTTGGTTTTGAAGAAGGTGGAATTATAGGTGCAGTTTCGAATCCCTCAGTTTGGCCCTCTTTTAAATATTTTGGCTCTTTGCTTTTGCCTTTGTTAAAAATTTTTCAAAAATGGAGACTGGTTAAAGAACATCGTTCAAGTAACATTTCAGCCTTTCGAATAGCCAACAGTGTCATTCTAAAACACCGGTGGCAATCTTATGTTGCAAGTGGCCATCTGAACTAGCTTTCATAACAGTTTACTTTTGATAGGAGGCATTTGGACACTTAACTTTTTTCTTCTCAAATCTCCTCATTTCTGTACTTCTCTTTATTCCCAACTTTGTAGCATCACTTATTGTACTTTTATTTTTAATATAACTTCTAAGGTGGAAAAAAAAAAACATACATCAGCTATAATTTTTTTGATATTTATCATCACCTATTTGTTACTTGGGATTCCATTGTTTCATTAGAACGGTTATTTAGACGCTATTACAGTACTAATTAGCTCACAATAGATGAAAAGCTTTTGGATGATTTTATTGCTTTTTCATATCCCCTATGAATTGGGACGAGTTTGAAATTTTAATGATTTCGCAGAACGAGCTGAATATGTATGGTTATTAGGGTCAATTATTGTTTAAACTGAATCCATAGTAATCCTGGTTTTGGGACACATTCTTATCCACGCAAATGGCAAGTTTTTTAAAAAAGTATTTTCATGGAATAAGCTAAAAACTGTTTAGGCGTGCTTAATCCCCATAATAATTAAAGACGCAGACGCTGTAGAAATAGTCTCCTGTCAATATATATAACAAGTATTTTGTAGAATTGTGTTTTTAGGACAAACGGTGGAGACAAATGGACACACGTTATATATTAGATAGTTGACAAGGAATAGAAAATAATAAAGTCGTTTTGGGGTCATTTTCGCATGAAAAATGGCTACTCAGTAAGACCAACTTATATTATAGGAGGATTAGATTATCTACAATATTTGGTAGACCGGGTGGATTAGGTGCACGTGATTGTGAATATATAAAATTAAGATGCACAATTCACGCCACACTGAATATACTTTTATATAATATCATTATGTATAAACTAAGACGCTAATTACAAAATTCAATGCGAGTGATGCGTGCCAACGTCGATGATGGGGTGTCATGAGTCGTGACTAGTAGTCTTTTTTATATATAACGTATATATGATTATATATACATGTTTTTTTTTTCGTGAACAACGTATACATGATTATCTTTAGTTTCCAGGACGGAAAAAATATCTCTAAATTTGTATATCTAGATTTATTGCAGAAGTACTTTTGTATTAATGGACAAATCGACCTTAACATATGTCAACTTGTGCTTAATGTTTTAATATTCTATTAACCATATATGACATTTAGAACTAAATTATTGAATGTCCAACATCATAGAGATCGATAATTAACCAAACAGCGTGGCACTTAGGTGGCTTTTGTAAATCAGTAAAGAACAAACGTGATATTATTATAGGGGTGTTTGGGTGGTGGTGGGTTCTGGTTCTGCAGCTCTATTATAAAATATTTGGTAATAGTTTCATTGGATAATACCATATCTACATGGTGATAAACCCTGATGTGGAAAAGGAGAAATAAAAGAGATATTTATACGAAAATAAAACTGTACAAAACAAAGGAGAATTTGTATGCTAACCACAATAAGTATCAAAATTAGTTCAATAGTCATATAATAATCAAAATTCAATGAATAATCAAAAGAGTTGCAAAATTAATTGTTTCCTCTCATTCTATACTGTTTTGTTACGGTTAGTTCTTGTTTTTCAACAACAAAGAAAACTTAAAAAACATTATTACACATTATATATTTTTTTAGACAACAACATTTTTTTACTCCATTATAGTTTATATATTGATTTAATATTTGATTATCAGTTTATTAAATCATATGCTCATCATATTAAAAACATATATATTTTTTTACACATTTAACATAGTTTCAATTTTTAAAAACTGATATAAATTGTTTAATACATAGATTGACAGTTATAAATTAAAATATTGTGTTATATTCTATGTTGATTTATCTGAATATTATACTATTTCGTTCATTATATCCAATTTTTATTAGAATAATAGGAACAATTTAACAAGTTTAAACTTTGAAGAAATGCATTTTATTTGCAGAAGTACACAAAAAAAATTAACTAGTGTCAAATTGTGTTTTCATCTAAAACTCTATTAATTGAAATAATATTTTTTAAAAAATAGAATAGAATAATACATTATAAAAATAGAATAGGCAGGGAAGAGGGAGAGAAGAGAAAAGAGAGAAGGAGGGATAGAGAGGGAGAGAGAAGAGATTGAGGAGAGAGAGAGGAGAGAGAAAGGCAAGAGAGAATACAAAATAAAATAAAATAAAGAAAAATATATATTTATAAAGAAGGATAAAGTTNAGAGAGAAGAGATTGAGGAGAGAGAGAGGAGAGAGAAAGGCAAGAGAGAATATAAAATAAAATAAAGAAAAATATATATTTATAAAGAAGGATAAAGTTAGATTAAATCAAAATAATATATAAAAAACATCATTTCTCTTTCTTCTTCTCTCTAGAAAACTCTCCTCCAAAAAAATTTTCAGATCAAATTTTCGATCTTGACTGCCGGTGTCCGGCGACTTTGCCGGCACCGTGCATGTAAATATCTTTTTTTTTCTCTTTAGTTCTTTTCTTTTTGCTTTTGTTTCATCTCCGACCAGATCGGTGTCAGTTCCGGCTCCTTTTGTTTGTAAAATAAATCTCCAGCCGGTTTTATTTTCCGACTTAGTCGGATTTCTATATGTTTTTTGTNGCCGGCACCGTGCATGTAAATATCTTTTTTTTTCTCTTTAGTTCTTTTCTTTTTGCTTTTGTTTCATCTCCGACCAGATCGGTGTCAGTTCCGGCTCCTTTTGTTTGTAAAATAAATCTCCAATCGGTTTTATTTTTTGTGACTTAGTCGGATTTCTATATGTTTTTTGTTGTTCTTCTGCAGTGATTTGTTTCCCCTTGTTAGAAGGATAAGGCCGGATTTATATGAAGTATATTGGATTCTTGACCTCTTGATTCACTATAAAAGGAATCCAAACCTTCACAACCGTTTTAAGGTTAAAAATCGGTTTTGTTTGAAAGAATTCCTTCAAGTTTGTGAATCAGGTTGATTCAGATAAGTTAATCACTTCTCCATCACCGGAGAACTCTGCAGAAGTAATGGATCTGAAGATTGGAGAGTCAGTTTTCTCCTGATTTGAAGAAGCTTTGCGGCGATCCAGACTGTATTTTGTGGCGGCGGCATGAAGTTTCTTCTAAAACAATTATGTGTTAATTAGGTTAACGTGATTCCATCTTTTGGGCTTGCGTCTTGGGCTTAGTTCATTTGCAGAATTGTAACTTTGGATCCATTTATAGTCTTGCCCTTTGGGCTTTTATGAATACTAAGTTGACAAAAACAAAAAAAATTAAAATAATATATATGTATACTAACTATATTCATGAATTGGTTATTTACTTAAATTATTTCTTCTTTTTTTGTTATCTTACCTAGTTCTTAAAAAAGCAAAACCTGATTANATAATATATATGTATACTAACTATATTCATGAATTGGTTATTTACTTAAATTCTTTCTTCTTTTTTTGTTATCTTACCTAGTTCTAAAAAAAGCAAAACCTGATTAAAAAAAAAAAAAAACCTTGAGGCGAGAATACAAAGTAATAATATGTCCACTTATTATGCGTAGGGCAACAACCCAACACACTTGGTTCCTACCACAAGAAACACGTTTTAATAAATAATTTGAAATGATGTTATGATGTCACAACATTATTTTACAATTAAATAAATTAGGCATCAGACCAATAATATTTGAGATAATAATTTTGCTAACCCGAGGTAAATCTCATCTATCCATTAAGGCACACCGTAATAGTCTCTCACCAAATCTTTTAAGAAATTATAAACAAATAAACAATATTTTTTAAATAAGATAGTCNGAGATAATAATTTTGCTAACCCGAGGTAAATCTCATCTATCCATTAAGGCACCCCGTAATAGTCTCTCACCAAATCTTTTAAGAAATTATAAACAAATAAACAATATTTTTTAAATAAGATAGTGTCTCAAAACATCGAGAGTGTTGATAGTATGTTTTCATTTTGAAACATTTATAATATTTTAATATTATTTGGTAATGTATCTTATATTGAAAAATTCATGTGAAAGACTACTAATGTGTATAGTATTAGATTCAGACAAATTTTCTTTGGCCCAACTTATTTTTCACATATACAGATTGGGTGGTCGGAGTGGTTAAATAATTAATTATGTGTTCGAGGGAAATCTCTGGCCTAGACGTACATAGCGGTTCCTTCCTCAAATGGGAATCACTAGCCCACCACCACTTAGTTGGGACTAATATATGTTACATGAAACGGATTAAAGAAACAACAATGTAAACTACGTTTTTGTTAATTATGTGGTAGTTCATGTTTAAGGTTTAACTATTTTAAATTCCACTAATTTGGGTCAAAATCACTTATTTGAAATAGATTCTGAAGGGATCCAATTGAAAGCCATACCAAAATATAAAGGAGGAAATCCGATTCAAATCCAGTAAATTTTTAAACCTTTAGTTATATTTATAGAAGTAATTGAAAAATTTAGAGGATACAAAACCAATTATGAATTCACAGTTCAAAGACAAGAAATTAGGGGTATGCAAATTGGAGTTTTAAAAGACCTAACATTTTTTTGGGCTTAAGTCTCTCCTTTTTTCAATATTTTTTCAACAAGAGTCTTTCTCTTTTGAATTTTGGAGCTAATATTCGGGGGTTTTGTTTTCTCTCTCGGCGATTAAAAACAATTTTCTTTAGTTCTACCTAAGATTTGCTCAAATTTTATCTTCAATTCCTTGTTTTTGTGACGATCTTCATACATCTTCTAGGGTTCTTAACCCCCAGCCGTCTGTTTTAACGCATCCTAAAATTTTGTTATGGAAAACTCGAGATTTTTTACTATGTTTTGCTCTAATAGCTTTTAATTCATCACAGAAGGATAAACCTATTGATCAAGCTCTTAAGGAGATGTACATAAAATAAAAAGAGGAAAAACCCCTTGTGCTCTCTGGGTCGACGACACTAAGTTCAAAGTCAGCAGATTTTAATTGGGAGATTGTCAAATCCGGAGAAACAGAAGATCTCTAGTGCTATATGGGATCTACCACGTAAATAAGGGCTGGTGAATAGGTTTCATGAAGTGGATCTTTCATAGTATTGGTTTCAGTTCTTCTTCAAATATGTAGAAGATCTCAATGAGGTTCTCAAAGTTGGGGTATAGACACCCGATGATTGGTGTATGACGATGGAGGAGTGGATGATGAACCCCCTGACGACTACTTGAACATCCTACCAGTATGTATCAAGATATGAAACATACATGCGAATCATTACACAGAAGACATGAGAAAATCATGAAAATATGTTTCTCACACAAGACAAGCTGAGATGTCCCTTGAACCCCCTGACGAGTACTTGAACATCCTTCCAGTATGGATCAAGATATGAAACATACATGTGAATCATTACACGGATCATTGATGAGATTTTGATATGTCCAAGCCTCAAAGCCACAGTTTTGTCTGCTTAAGGGTGCTATTCAATACATCTAACCTTTTGTGTTTTGCAAAAACGTGCTTTTGGATGATGGCACTTTGCACGAAGTTACTTATGTATATGATAAAATCAAGAAATGNAGTTTTGTCTGCTTAAGGGTGCTATTCAATACATCTAACCTTTTGTGTTTTGTAAAAACGTGCTTTTGGATGATGGCACTTTGCACGAAGTTACTTATGTATATGATAAAATCAAGAAATATGTTTCCAGTGTAATAGGCTCACACAAGACAAGCTGAGATGTCCCTGGAACCCGATAAATCAAAAACGTTTAAAGGAGGTAAAGGTCCCTGTTCTTAAACCACAGGACCCTCCCTTGGGGATCCTGACTGAGGATCAGGATGAGTCGGGAATTCTTTGATCTTATAAAGGAGAACTAGATCACGTTGATGGCGATTAAGTTTTCACCCAAAATAATTTCTCAAGTGCACATGCTTCACAGTAGTACTTAGGGATCACATCCATATAGACAAAATGCACACATTGACACCTCTGAGTTTACTCGAGCTAAGCAGCAAATGTGGTATGAGAGTGATAGATTCGATCGAACACAGAAGTAATTCGATCGAATGGAGTGATGTTCAATTGGATACAATAAGTGTCTTTGGTCGAATGAGACGTATGCAAAACTAAAAACAAAATAAAACTTAAAGAATCCAAATATTAAAAATGTTAGGAAGTCAGGAATGCTTCAGAGATTCATGGTTTGAATTATTGATGTATCTCGGATTTGGTCATTTTTATGCCGAGAATACATAATTTTTTATCAAACCTTTCTAGTGGTTTTGTGTCGTTTACAGGGGAAAATGCACCTTGGGAATTTTTTTGTGCCCAATGAAGGTTTGGAATAAAAAAGATGCAAAATGGAATGAAGAACAAAATATAGAAGAAATCTGCGGAGAGTGTCAATCGGCACAAATCAAATTGCGACCGTCACGAAAGAAGTATTGATCATCAGACGCTCAAGCATCGATCAAAACCACATTTGTGTCGATCGACACCGGACGGATTTCATCAATATTTGAAGATTTCTTTTGCGGATTTAGTGTTCCACTTTTATTAGGTTAACGTTTTACCCAATGTCGTGTTATACCTTATAAATGCTTAGCTAAGACCATTGTTTAGGTAATCTTTTCTTTGTAACTTCCGCATTTTAATAAAGTTCTCTTCTCTTTAGTTATGTGTTCCTCAACTACGGCTGAGTAGTTTTCTTTGTTAGGCTAGGGCTTTCATAAAGGGATCAATAGATACATATCGTTATACATAAATAGGTATGCTTAGATCCTTCATCTTCTACAATAGCTAGTTGTTAAACATATCTGATGTTTGGTCCTCATGATACTCGTCAAATCTGAACTAGCCTCAATAAATCTAGAGTTTTGTCCTCATGATACTATCTAAATCTAGAATTGTAGTCTGATGAGCATATTCGCACATACAGATGCCTGATTAGAACCATTTTTGTCACATGTGTTTGTCAATATAGATGTGTGAACAATCGATCCCACTCACTAATGCTTGATCTGACTTGAACCCCACACGCTGTCCATATAATGATTTGCCACGAACCCCACGTCAAATCTGATCTTTATGATTGAGTTCGGACGGTTATGAAATGTTCCTGAAAAGCATGTCTGGCCATGAAGTGTTATTGTATATTAATAACTGGCTTGGTTACAAAATGTTTGAACACTTGAACGTTTGGGACGTAGTGGTGGTTTAGCAATTTTTTGGAAGGAAAGTGTGGAGATAAAATTCTTATATGTTGATAAGAATATACTGGATATACGAGTGTTACAAGGTGCAAAGAGTTGGTACCTGTCTTGCATTTACGAGAATCCATTTCCCAAAGAAAGGAAGAACTTATGGGAGAGAGTTACACAGATAAGGATTACGAAAAGATCCATGGTGTATGATTGGTGATTTCAATGATATTTTATCTAATGATGAGAAAATTGGGGGGGGGTTTATACGAGATGAAATCACTTTTAGACAATTCATAGATTTGCTGAAAATTGTGGGATGGTGGAATTATGAGAGACTGGTAATAAATATACTTGGTGTGGTGAAAGAGGTAACCACACAACTTGGAGTCATTGATGGGAATTTAGTTTTCATCCAAAATATTTTCTGCAAGCGCACAAGTCTCGCAGTAGTACTTTAAGGTCGAATCTACATGGAGCAGAGTGTACACAATAGCACGTCCGAGTTCACTCGAGCTAAGCAGCAAATAAGAGATTTTGTTTTTTATCGATCGACATTATGAACTGATTGATCGATTGATGCGTCTTTCGGTCGAACACATGAAGTGTATTCAATCGATTGATGCCTGCAATTACTAAAACAAAATAAAACGTGAGATAAACAATTAATAAAAAGCGTTAGGAAGCCAGGTCATGCATCAGAGACTCATGGTTCGAATTATTCAGGGTAGTAACTATGTAAATATTCTAGGAAAGCTATATAATTAAAAATCACTAAAGTTCGATTATCCTTATGGCCAAGCTTAAGCGGTATATTTTAATTGACATTCCTAGTTAACTCTTTCTCAATTGAAAAGCGAAACTTTGGCCTGATCAATCAACCAAACTAGTTATTAAGTATAAGAAATCAATTTGTTACTTTAACTACGAATAGTAAAGCTTTCAATATCAACTTCCGGATCTCTTACTCTAAATGGTGTATTAGTAGCAGTTTTATCCTGTGATATAGATTAAATCTGATTAGAAAGTAAGCCTCAACTAGTCATTACACATCCTTATTGCCTATATACCTAACCGTGAATTCCCCAAGCAAACCTTATTCATAACTATGAAACTATTCAAGCATGCTTATGATGAACATAACAACAGTGGAAATCGCAATCATATACATAAGTAAAAGGGTTCAACAAGGCTCCTCCAAATTTGCGGAAACAGATATTACAAACTTCTCCTTTGACAGCAATACCAAAGTAGAATAAAAGAGAAAACAAGTGAAAATATAACTAAAAACTATTTTCGTGTTGTTCTTTGGCTGTGAGGCTTCTGTATTTATAGTGCAGAGAGTCGTCCAGGAAGTTGAGATGAATCAGTAGGAAGCTTTGGATAAGGATCCAAAAGTTTGCACTTATCACTTCTGTTCAATCGAATAACATTAGTTTATTCAACCAAATATATCTTGAAAGCGCGTCTGGAGTATCTTCTGAATCTCTTGTGATTATCTGCAATAAATCCTGATATCTCTTCAAAGGCAACGGTCCTTATCTGATGTTGTTTTTGAAACTTCTTGTGAATATTGGGCCTGGTTGATCGAATGGGCCGGTTGTGCTCGATCGAATGGGCCTTCATCTCCAATGGGCTTCTTGACATCTCTTTAATGATCTGGGTTTAACTTCTTATTTCTGAGGGTAAATGACTTGATTCCAAGCCCACGTGACAGCTGGCTAACGTGGCTTGCTTGTCATAACTTCTCACTTCAATCCAAATAAACCATCTTCTTCATTCGGGCATGGACTTCTGATGTTGAATTGCTGAACTTGGTAGAAAATGCCATTTATGACATAAAAAGCCTTATTTTCACAAAAAAAAAACACTTTTGAAACTGAAATGTGAAATTCAATAGTTTAAGTCTTACATCAAATGATTTCTTTAAGAAAAACACCAAAAATCTATACTAAAAAGCAGTAAAATATCCCCTATCAAAGACCCCAAGCCATGGGGATTTGGAGGATTTGTGCATCAATTTTTGAAGAACTTGAAGATTTTCTTCATCTTTTATATTTAGATTTGTTTCTCAAACCCTTATCTCTTTTTCATTTGATGTTTTCTTTGATTTTAATGTATATTTGGGTTGCTTAGAACCTTGTTTTAGGATTGAGTGTGAACCCATTTTGATATTTAATGAAATTGGTTCTCTTGTTCTTAAAGCTTCTCTTTATTACAATTTTTCCATGTATATGAGGTTAGATGTATGTTAGAGATGAATATAAAGAGAAACTGATGTCGGGTAATCCTTAATTTGTTCTTAATGCTTATCAATTTTGCTAGTCACTAATGAAAATTGGGATTTGTTTGGATTTGACATGGATATTTTTATTATGAATTCTTGAGTTTATGGTTTCTTGTTTATGTTCTTGATTGATCACCTAGAGCATGCTTAAGATTCTAATGAGCTCATAAATGCATATAGTATGGGTCTTGAGTTTGTGTCTACCTTGAATCATTTCCTTCACCTAGGACTTGTAATAGGAATTAAGAGAACTCATGACTTTAGTTCATTGTGCTTAACAAGATTTTGTGTTCTCATTGGTATTGGTTTGATGATATGTTCATAATGCTTGTTCGAGACTCATGACCTTAAGCATGTTATGTTGAGTGTTACATTGCATAGGGATATGGATGTTCACTTAGAGTAAAGTATTGTTGATGAGTTTGTGTAAAGCCAATCAGGAGGTTAAGGAATGAATCCTCCGAGGAACATGATTTAGGCCTTATTCTTATTGCTCCTTAGAAACTCTTAGTGCCAAGTGGAAGCTTAGGATTCTAAGATTTTTTGTGTTAGCTTAGGTAGATCACGGGAGTGGGTAGCGAAAACCATAGATGTCTAAGTTCCTCATTATGCATTGAGAAAATACACAAATCTTATCCTTGGAACACTAGAGAGCATTTCCTATAATATTTCATTTATTTCAAAGTGTGATTATACTTTATCCCTATAACCCGAAAACATCAATCCCATTTGTTTTCTCCACTATCCTTAGGATTTATTTTAGTATATGTTCTTTTTAGCTTATAAATATCACAAAATCACTTTTGTTTAGGCTTAGCTCATTGTAGGCATATATCAAGCTCTAGTAATAGATGTCTCTTCCCCGTGGACCGATCCTCAAACTATACTTCTAATACTAGTGAGTTGTGAGTTGGTTAAAGGTTAATTGATTGTGTAAAGACCAATTTACATCGACATGATAGATCTTTGCATTTTCATATGCGAGATGTCGAAGCTCATCCATGTGAACAAGGGCGGTGAGGCGCTTTTTACTAGATTTCCTATAATCGAGGTTCATTTCCTTGATTACCCATGCTGCTTTGTACTCTAGTTCTATAGGAAGATGGCATGCTTTAACGTAGACCAGATGGTGTGAGGTGGTTCCAAGTGAGGTTTTAAAAGTTGCCCTATAGGCCCAAAGCGTATTATTGAGTTTATTAGACCAATCCGACCTGGTTTTGTTGACTGTTTTTTTTTTCTAGGATGCCCTTAATTTATCTATTGGATACTTCAACTTGGCCAATGGTTTGAGGATGGTAGGGTGTGACAACGCGGTGTCTAATCCCATTTTTTTCATTAATGCGGCGAATCCTCTGTTGACGAAGTGCTTCCCTCCATCGCTTATTACCATTCGGGGAACTCCAATACGCGGGAAGATAATTGTCTTGAACAGCTTAATGATTACCGCAGCGTAATTAGTTGTTGTTGCGACTGCCTCCACCCATTTAGACACGTAATCTATGGCTACCAAGATGTATTATGTCCCGTTAGAGACATGAAAGGGCCTCATGAAGTCTATTCCCCATACATCAAACACGTCGACCTCTAAGATGAAATTATGTGGGGTTTCATTCCGCTTACTGATATTCCCAGTCGGCTGACATGCATCACATTTGGATATGTATGCATGTGCGTCTCTGAACATGGTTGTCCTCTGCCCCATGGCAACCTCTCGGGATGCCTGAAATTTCCTCTTTCGGGATACACCTTCTGAAAAGCCCGTCAGAGCAACTTTTGTATAGGTAGGTGATGGGGATTTAGTTTTCGCCCAAAATATTCATGCAAACGCACATGTATCGCAGTAGTAATTAGGGGTCGAATCCACAGGGAGCAGGGTGTACGCAATAGCACATCGAAGTTCACTCGAGCTAAGCAGCAAAATGAGGTGGTTTCTGGTTTTGGTCGATCGACAATGTGAACTGATCGATTGATTGGAACACCTTTTGGTCGATTACAGATTATGCGGTCGATCGATCAATGCCTAAAAATGCTAAAAACAAATGAAACGTGAGAAAATTCAATAATAAAAGGCGTTAGGAAATCAGGCAATACATCAGAGAATCACAGTTTGAATTATTCAGGGTAGTAACTAGTGTAAATCCTAGTCTAGGCTATATAGTTGAAATCACTATTAACTGACTATCCTTATGGTTACACTTAACCAGTCTAGTTCAATTGGTATCCAAGTTAACTCTATAACATATATCTTTTCAGAAAGAGAACCTATGGGCTGATCAAACAATTAATTTAGGCATTAAGTTCAAGAAATCAAATTCTACTAAACTATAAATAGTAAAGCTTTCACTATCAAGTTCTGAAATCTCTTATTCTAAGTGGTGTATTAGTAGCAGGTTTATCATATGATTATATTAAGATCTGATATAAAAGTAAGCCTATAAACTAACCATTACACAACCATATTGCCTATCTACCAAACCATGATTCAAGCTAGTAAAACCCTATTCCTAACTAAAAGACTACTCAAACATAGTAAGAGCAAACATGATGACAATGAAAATTGCTTATTATAAAAAGGGGTTTATAATAGCTTCTCTGGAGTGCAGAGATTACAAACTTCGTCCCTCAAGCAATGATCAAAGCAACAATAAAATGAAGAAAACAAGATAAGAAACTGAAAACTCATTAGTCTGGATGCCTGGAAGCTTTTGAGTGTTTTTTATATTTCTCTCTGGCTTCAGTCATTTGTATTTATAGGGGAGAGACTCGAGTAGTTGGTCGAGATGAATCAGGAAGAGAATTTGGATAGCAATCCAAATATTTGTAATTATCATATCTCAATCGATCGGTCGTCATTATTTTAATCGATCGGTGGATATTTGAAACGCGTCTTCTGAAGATTCAGCATCTTCGGTGATTATCTCCAACATATACTGAAAACTCCCCAAATGCAATGGTCTTTATCGGAATTTGTTCTTGAAACTTCCGTGAGATAATGGGCCTTGATCAACCGGTGGGCCTCCGTTTCGGTCGATTGTGCCTTCATTTCATGCGAGCTTCTGGATACACCTTTAGTGATTTGGGCTTAACTTCTTACTCATGAGGGCTAATGACTTTATTCCAAGCCCATGTGACAACTAACTCACGTGGCTTGATTATCCTAACTCCTTACTTCAATCCAAAATAAACATCTTCTTCATATGGGTCTGGACTTCTGATGTTGATATGTTGAACTTGATAGAAAATGCCCATTTGTGACCTGAAATGCATTATTTTCACAAAAACACTTTGCAAACAGAGAAATATGAAATCCAGTGGTTTATATTTCAAATCAAATAGTTTTTTCGTTAAAAACACCAAAAATTCATATCGAAAAGCGGTAAAATATCATCCCTATCAAACCTCAGACTTAACTTTGTTCATCCTGGAACAAACAATATGCTAAGAAAGGAAAATAAGTTTGAAAAGTTAGGAACTC